>ML263134.1:183507-286230 GCA_005239495.1 Nicotiana undulata | reverse complement strand
ATTCAGTGGGCTCGGATTAACTTTCTATTGCGTTTACATTTCTGTTTATTTATTTTATTATTTTGGGAATTGTTTTACAAATACAGAGTTATAACAATAGATTTATGAGGTAAAAAAGCTGATTAAGCAGCAAAATCCTATCGATCTACACAAACAAACATGAAAATTAGAGGTTCTTAAAATCAAATACACAGACAGACAGGTAGAGTTAATAGAAAAAGTGAAGTAGAGATGGAGAAAATGACCTGGTGCTTGAGTGTTCATAGAGTTTACTAGTACTGGAGAATATGATAACACCGACCTCCGCGTCGCACAGGATCGCTAGCTCCTTCGCCTTCTTCAACAATCCATTCCTCCTCTTCGAGAATGTCACTTGCCTGCTCGTTGAATTGTCGATCCTTCTTATCATTATCTTTCCTCTCCCCATCTCGATTTCTTTCTCTCTCTCTCTACACATATACACACTGTATCACAAACACATATATATTCCTACAAATATAGGAAAAGCCAGAAACGGAAGTATGTGTAGCAGATGCAGTATTATATGTATAAAAGTTTTCTATTAATTTGCACCAACAAAATAATATTCTGAATCAAAATTTTAAATACAGCTCTAATGTACGGATTTGGGAGGAGGAGGAAAAAGGCAATTAGCGTTTGGTAATGAGAAAACCGAGGGAATTTGACCACTTTATTTTTCGAGAAAAATGTAACAGAAAATGGAAAAAAAAAGGGGAGAAATTAAAGAGAAAACTTACTTGTGAATCTATTTGTAGTGATGGAGACAAAAATGGGGGTTTTTGGGTAAGTCTTATGATTGAAATAGAAATAGAATAGCCTATATAAGGAAAGTGTACAATGTATATGAATGTAAAGGCGAAAGAGAGTATTTTCAAAAAACCGCTGATGGTTTTGTGTGCGTGAAAGCCACGTGTTCCTATGAAATGCTTGATTTAGTAATTTACTGGGAAAAGTGCCGCCGTCAATAGATTGCTGACGCGTGTTGGCTAGTATTAGAATACTACGTACTCTTTTCTGTCTTTTCCTTTAGAATAGTATTCTTCCCATTTTAATAATTTCCCTTTTCGTCGAGATTTTGGATGACGGATTTTCTTTTCCTTTTTTTTTTCAGAATTTTATTGTACAAAGGTAATAGGGGAATGGGAATGGGGGAGGAAATTACACGGTGGGTCACCAATAAGGTAAAAGTTATAATAGCCAACAAATTGGTAAAAATGGTACGAGACGCCCTATTTGGTCGGCCCTATTTAATTTATACTCATTTTTTTAAAAGTTTTAATTTGCACTCACTTTTTAAATAACTTCAACCCCCTTTTCCTCCTCCTTCTCCTTCTCCTCCTTCGTTTTCTTCTTCTTCTTTTTCTTTCTTCTGCTTCTGCTTTTGCTGTTGTTGATGCTGATATGAAACTTCAGTTCATAGGGATGAACTTTTTGTTGAAGATTAATGTTTGGTGCTTATGTACGTCGACCAACCTAATAACTTCCAAATAAATAAAGTTCAGAATGCTGAAGTTCAGCAAATACAAAACAAACTTCAGCCCTGAAGTTAATCAAAAAAATAACAAAGCTCCAACTAAAACATGCTGAAGTTCAACAAATATAGAACAAAACTTTAGCTAAAACATGTTGAAGAGCAAATGGAGAACAAAACTTCAGCTACTAGAATACGTAAGTTTAGCAATTACAAACAAAAACGTCAGCAAATAGACAACAAAACTTCAGCTACTAGAATGCTTAAGTTCATCAATTACAAACAAAAACTTCAGCCAACACTTGGTTCATCAATTTTTGCTACTTCAGGCCCGTTTACTAGAATGCTGAATTTTGCGTGATTACCTTTGCTACTTCAGGCCCGTATGCTTGAAGTTACGCGAAAAATGGGTACGCTTGCAATTTTTTGCAAAGCGGGTATAAGTTAAAACGTGACGCAAAAAGCGGGTATAGATGCAAATGCCCCAACCAATGAGCTATTAAAGACCCGTTTGACCATAGATTTTGCCCATATTTTGGCAAAATCCCAAATAGTTGGTTTTGACCAAATCCTTAATAATACACATGTTTTTCCAAAATAAATTTGAGAAATATGTTTTGAAAACGTATGTGAAAACACATTTTAATCTTCAAGCCAAACTTCACCCAAAATAGATTTTTCAAAACAAATTTGGGAATCTATGGCCGAGCGCTAGCTAAGATTCCTCAGATTTATTTTTTTCCGGGTGGTATCTGATAAATTAGTGGGTGTTTGGACATAAGAATTGTAAATTTTCGGGAAAAAATGAAAATAATTTTCAAGTGACAATGGTATTTGAAAACTAGAGTTATGTTTGGACATGAATATAATTTTGGGTTGTTTTGAAATTTTGCGAGTGATTTGAGTGAAAATTTTGAAAAATATTTTTTGGAGTTTCTCAAATTTTCAAAAAATTCTAAAATCCATCTTCAAGTGAAAATTTAAAAATTTATGACCAAACATAAAATAAAAAAAAAGAAGTGAAAATTCGTCGGGAAAAAAATGAAAATTTTCTTCAGTCCAAACGGACTCTTATTATTCTGGTTGGAGTCGCGCGGAAAAAGTATGAGGCTACAAAGTGGTTATTTGTGTAAGTCAATCAAGCTTCTACTTCCTATGTAAAAATATTTTATGCACTCTGTAAGTATTACTTTTTATTTTATTTTTTATGTTCAAATTTTCTTGACTATTTCTTCAATGCATTTTGGGACCCCCCAATAATTCAAATTCATTAGATCATTCCAATATATTTTAAACTTTAATGAGATGTTTTCTCTATCAAAATACTTTTAAATTACTAATAATTTGAAAACTTCTTCTATCACGAATATTATGTCATGTTTTTGACTAAACACGATTTTAAAATATCAATATGAGTTAAGAGTTGTTGGACCCATGTGCCAATAACTCTCGGACTCTAGATGTTGACATAATTTTGTTAATTGAGTAATACTTTTCAAAGACTTAAGGTGTTTTCTTTATTCAACCTTTACATTTTGGGGGTCAAGTTTTACTAATGAAATGTAATTTATCTAATGGGACAGGGGTATAAACGTAAACACAGATCACAGTTGAGAAGGTCATTGAGTAGTATTCGAGACAATAAAGTGTGATCCACATGTCAATAGGACAGACGAATAATAGCTTCTTTTTTTGGATTTTAAGGTTACCGTTTAAGGAAGTCTTGCACCGTGCCTTAAAAAAAACTCATTTTCATGGCAAATATCTTTTGTTTGTCTCCATTTTTCTTCTTCTCTCTCTTTCCCCAAATAAAAGTGAAAATAAAGAAAAGGAAGATAACATAATATGATACTCCCTCAAGTGATCAATTTTTTTTGAGTACAACCATTAAGAAAATATAAAATTCTAGATAAAAATAGTACGTGTGACTAATCTATCCCTAATTAAATGTTGTTGCATAGTTAATGTAGAGATTAAAAGACTTTTCAAGGATACGTACGTAAGGGCAATTTTGAAAAAATAAATTAAATTTTTCTTAATTAAATGAATACTTATTTTGAACCAAAATAAAAAAGTAAATTGATCGCTTACGGTGGACCCGAGAAAATATTTGTTTTGTCTCTCAACTGGTGTATGTCGCAAAAGGTCTAATAAAAGGGAAACGTTCTCAATCATAATTTTTTCTTTCTTAATATTCATACCTAAACCTCTTGTTAAAGATCAAAACTCTTTTATATTCATCTCACCATAATCGTTTGTGATAAAAAAACGATGTTATCACATTGCAAATATGTACGTAGATGCAATACAGTGTTAACCTCACTAACTCTACGAGACATTAGAAGTATCGCACTAAATCATATATTTGCCAGCATATAATGACTTAAGACATTAAATGTCAGAAATTTAGTGTTGAGGGTATTTTGAAATTTAAGTTACTGTAAACAATTAACTAGTGACATTTTTAATTTATTTATGAGTTTACGAAAGTATCAAACTTGTCTTGTTTGCGACATTTGAAAAAGTATCAAGAAACAGTATCAAACTCATTTTGACTCCTACACATATACACTGAAAAATTAAATCAGTAGTTAATGATAAATATGTGATGTAAATTTTGAATTTTAGATTATTATTGTACTTAGAGATAATGTTTATCTTCTAGATCAACATGTAACTATAAAAGCTCATTGTATCTGTAACAATATTCATCAAAAAATATTACTTATTTTATGGTATCAGAAGTCTAGGTTTTCTCTCCTTTGTTGACTCATGGCTTCTAACACCTCTACTGAATCAGTTCCTTCTTCCCTGGCCTCCATCACTAATGCTTACTCCATTCTTCCATCCTCTCCCTCTGCTATTTCCGTCTCAAACATTAAAAATCTCATCCTTACTGTTCTTGAATATACAAACTATATGTTATGGAGAGAGCTTTTCTTACCCGTCTTCAAAGGTCATGATGTTTATGGCTTTATTGATGAAAGTTTTCCTTGTTATGAGCCTACTATTCTTCATGATGATGGTAACTATCCAGAACCCTTCCTTTCAGTAATGGATTCATCCTGACTCCATTGTTCTTTCATGGATTCAAGCAACAATTTCCCAAGAGATTCTTCAAGCAACAATTTCCTAAGAGATTCTTCAAGCTATTATCAAGCCAAATCATTCTCTCACTTCTAGAGACGCATGGCTTCAAATCGAGTGATTATTCCATGATCAAGTTAGTTCTCAAACACTTCAACTCAAAGTCCAGTTTCATAATCTTAAGAAAGGTAACCTTTCAATTAATGAACATGTCCATCGTCTCAAATACGTTGTAGATGCGTTGACGTTCATAGGTAATCAAATCTCTGAATTTGATCTTGTTTTACAAATACTTTCTGGATTAACTCCAGAATATATGTCTGTCAGCACCTCATCTTTACTCGTGTTCCTCTTCCTACCTTCGTTGAAGCACGCTCCCTACTTTTCCTTCATGAAGCCCAATTAAGTAGTCTCTCTAATTCTACTTCGGATAATTCCACCACTGCTTTTATGGCCAAGCAGCAATTGTCTCCCTCTTATGGTCGTGGACGTGGTCGTCATAACAATGGGGGGATCCATTCTAATGGTGGACGTGGTCGAGGTTTCTATACTCAAGGGAATATCAAATCTTTTAATGTTGGGTCTCAACAGTTCATTTTCCGTCCCCGTCTTCCTTCCATCTTAGGTCCTCCTCCAATTTCTTATCCGACTTTCAATCCATTTCAACCTAATAATGTGACGCTTTACTTCCAACTCTGCTATTAGCCACACCACACTGCTCGTGATTGTCCTTCTCTATATTCTAAGGCCTTTGTCTCAGATATTAGTTCTAACTACTCATCTTCTTCACCTAGTGATGCCTCTTGGTTTGTGGATAGTGGAGAATCTTCTCACATGACTCCAAATACATCCAATTTATCCTCTATTACTCCATACAATGGATCAGGTCGTGTAGTTATGGGTAATGGAACGCATCTCCTTATTTCCTACACTAGACATGGTATTTTCTCTACTTCTGATTCTCTTTTTTCTCTTAGAGATATTTTAGTTGTTCCTCATCTTTCCACCAATTTACTAAGCGTTCGTAAATTTATTTCGGATAATAATTGTTCTATGGAATTTGATCCTTTTGTTTTTTCCATTAAGGAACTCAAGACGAAGAGACCTCTCATTCGGTGCAATAGTTCTGGACCACTTTATGCCCTTACTTCTTCTTCTGATGGCTTTGCTGCAACTCGTCGTCCTGCTCTTGTTGATGCACATGTCTCTCCAAATATTTGGCATTGTCGTTTAGGACATCCAGACTCGGCTATTTTAGCTAGTTTAATTAGGGTCAATAAGTTATCTTGTTCTACATTTAAAGGTTTAGACAATTTATGTAATGCTTGTCAACTTGGCAAGCACCCAAAATTGCCATTTATGGATTATTGTTCTTTTTATTCATCTCCATTTGAGTTAATTCACAGTGATATTTGGACCTCTCTCGTTCTTTATTTTACTGCATTTCAAGGTGCTGGGGCTGCTGAGTTTGTTAAACTTCAAGCTTTTCGATCGTTCCTTAATGATAATGGTGTTTTGCTTCGCATTTCATGTCCTCATACTCATCAACAAATGGCAGAGCTGAACGCATGCATCGTACTATTTTAAATATGGTCCATTCATTATTATTTCAAGTATCACTTCCCTCTCGATTCTGGGTTGAAGCCTTGCACATTGTTGTCCATCTTTTAAATATTCTTCCTTCATCTAAGCTTCATTTTAAGACTCCCTTGAAGTTCTTTTTGGCAAGCCTCCTACGTACAATCATCTACGTGTCTTTGGTTGTTCATGTTATCCAAAATTACGTGACTATTCATCCCACAAGTTGAGTCCTCTTTCAAAATATTACATTTCTTGGCTATCCATCTAACTACAAAGGATATAGATGTTTTGATCCTTCCAATAATAAAGTATTTATCTCTAGACATGTTAAGTTCAATGACGATATCTTTCCTTATCTGCATCTTCTCTCCTCAACTTTACATGAATCTAACACTTCTACTCTCTTTAAACTTTCCTCTTTAATTAATATTATTCCTTCTTTAACCTCAACCATATTTCCTAATTTTTAGCATGGAGATATTGAAAAATATTCCTGTTTCTTATCTCCTACAAATGGTGGAATTTTTTTCTCATATTCCTACTTTACCTCCTATATTATCTCAACCCTTATCTTCTCCCAATCTGATAAATACTAAGAATACAAATCAGATTTTTGATTCTTCTAGAAGGCATCAACCTTCTTTGCCAACTGGACAAAACACTCCTAACACTACTTCAATTGTGCAGCAACGTAACACATCTGATTCTCCTTCAAATATTGGACAAGTCACTCTTTCATCCACCCCTAACCATACCATCTCACGGTCATCCATTACAAATACCAACATATCTCCAATTCAACGCCTTGACTCTTCTGTTTCTCAACCTCAAATTCCACACATATCTTTGTCTAATACTAAAACACATCACATGATCACTCGCAAGCAAACATGCTCTCTTAAGCCTGGCATTCTCTCATCCTTAATCTCTTATCATTTTCACCTGAAGCAACTTCTTTTACGGAAGCTAACAAATCACCTCATTGAGACGTGCAATGGCTGAATAATACAATGCTCTTATAGCCAACCACACTTGGGATCTTGTGCATGCACCACATACTGTCAATGTTATTGGTTGTCGTTGGGTTTATCATATTAAACAAAAATCTGATGGTTCTTTAGAGCGTTTTAAGGCTCGTCTTGTGGCCTAAGGCTACAAACAACAACAAGGACTCGATTATGATCAAACATTTAGTCCTATAGTAAAACCAGTAACCATTCGTTTCTTGCCCTTGATGCATCTAAGAAAAGGCACGTTCATCAATAAGACGTTAAGAACGCCTTCTTGCATGGAAATCTTAACGAACTGGTATACATGAAACAACCTGCTGGCTTTGTTCATCCACAATTTCCGCATCATGTTTGTCGGTTGAACAAAGCTCTTTATGGCTTAAAGCAAGCCCCTAGGGCATGGTTCCATCAGTTCACTTCTTTTATTCTAAGTACTGGATTTCAAAATAGCTTGTCTGATCCCTTTTTTTTTATTTATAAACATAACTCAGCCATTGTTATTCTTATACTATATGTTGATGATATTCTCCTCACTGACTCTTCTACTACTTTACTTCAATCTTTAATTCAGACTCTTAAGTCCGAATTTTCTGTGAATGAAGGATTGGTTAATTATTTGCTTAGTGTTTCTATAACTGCTCGTGATGGAGGTTATTATCTATCTCAGTCCAAATACGCGAAAGAACTCCTTGGTCGTGCAAATTTGCTTTCTTCCAAACTAGTTTCAACCCCTCTTTCTCCTAAGTCTCTACTGCATTCGGATAATTCTTCCTTTTTTTATGATTCCACACTTTATAGAAGTCTTGTTGGTGGTCTCCAATACTTGACATTTACCCATCCAGATATTGCCTTTGCAGTTGATCAAGTATCTCAATTTATGCATTCTCCCTTAGACATCCACTACACTGCCGCCAAACGAATTTTGCGGTAATTGCATGGTTCATTGAGTCATGATTATTTATTCCCCATGGTTCTATTGACAGTTTACACCGTTATAGTGATGCGGATTCGGCTGGTTGCTCTATAGCTCGTCGATCCACTTCGGCCCACTGTATCTTCCTTGGCCCAAATTTTATTTCATGGTCCTCCAAGAAGCAGAATGTTGTTTCCCGATCAAGTGTTGAAGCTGAATATGTGCAGTTCCTCACGCGGCTGCCGAAATCACATGGTTACATTCTCTTTCAAAGGAACTTCATGTTTCCTCTTCTGCACCTTCCACAATATTCTGTGACAATATTAGCTGCATATATTTGGCACAGAATCCTGTTCAACACGCTCGTACCAAGCATGTCGAGATTGATGTTCATTTTGTTCGTGAAGAAGTTGCCGCTGGTATTCTTCGAGTTCATTATGTCCCGAGTCAAGATCAACTTACAGATTTATTAACCAAGGCACTTCATTCACCACGATTATTGTTTTTGCGCAACAAGCTCTGCATTCTTCCAGACCTTGCATCGCTTGCGGTGGCATGATAAATATGTAACGTAAATTTTGAATTTTAAATTATTATTTTACTTAGAGATAATGTTTGTCTTCTAGATAAACATGTAACTATAAAAGCTCATTGTATAACAATATTCATCTAGAAATATTACTTGTTTCAGTTAATTATCTCATTACGTCGATCTTTCTGATTCCACAAGCATTGATATATAGTTACAAAAACTTACAATTGATACTTAAACAAGCTAAGAAATCTTTCTAAAAATAAATATGATCTACATGTTGACTCTAAGAAATCAAGTCACCGTTAATTACTGAATGAGACTTTTACATGGACATTCATGAACAGATGCAACTCCCATCCGTTTCCTAATCTCTCCATTTCTCCAAGTTCCTACTTGGATGGGAGACACTTGTCATAGTTAAAATCAATGTATGAGATTTAATTGAATAAATAAATCCCTAACCATACTTAAAATATTTAATTCCTTCTTTTATTTGTTCTCGACTATCTTTTGTAATCCCACAATTATAACTACACATTATCTAAGATTCCTTCTCTCTTCTTGTAGTAATTTTCTTTATGTGAGATTTTTTTTTCAATTCTACAAAATATTCCATTCTCATTTTAAAATAAGAAATATTAGAAGTAAGTTTCAACCTTTGATAATAATTAAACAACAGTACAAATATTAGAAGCAAGTTCCAATCTTGCACCAATTTTAGAGCAACATTTTTTTAACTTTAACCGTGTAAGAGCATAAGCATTGCCAAAGAAGTAAACTGAAAGTATAATAATTTTATTTCTTTTGATCAAATTTTTTATGCAGAGCTGAGAATTGTAGAAGGATCATACTCAATCCAAGAAAATAGTTGCTTTCGAATTTTCTCAGGAGCCAAACATGTCATTCACACAATCAAAATGTACTAATATTTTAGGAAACCCACATAGCTCGTTAACATCTGCAGTTAATAGTTGGGTAAGCATAAAATCAAAGTGATAGTATTTATTAAAATAAATGTTACAATACATATATAAATTTTAAAAAGTAATAAAAGAGGACAAAGAATTATGTTATTCAAGTAGCACAATAAGACCATATTTTTAGCTTTCGCAACACAGAAACAAGGAAAAACAATTGTCAGAATCATTGTTCAACATCATCTTCCTGCTCTCTTGAAGAAATAAAACAAAAATCATAGAGATTTATATGACGGGAGACTTGAGTTATTCTTTCCGACAATAAAAAAGCTGACAAGCTATGCGTGTCCTTTGGTTTTCTAGGTGAACACCAGACCATCAATAATCAAGCAGGAGATAATTTCAAAGGGAATTAATGCAGATCAGTTGCTTCAGTAGTGAAAGAGCACAACAAGATAACTTCCCCAACACAAAAGTCATCCATCCTCTTGCTTATTCAAAACACAAACAAAAAAAACCAAATTCATAATAAAAGCAGAACTATGAATTATCTCAATTCTACTACAATTTTGACGTTTTTCATAACAGAGAATTATATTTTTCAACATGGAAGCATTTATAAGCTATACTCCAACGCTGGAAAATAGTCACTGATTTTTCTGGAATAAATACAAGTTCTGAAATCGTCTTTGTGGTGACAAAGTTATACAAATATGCAACTGCTAGAAACTAAGGGTCTACCAAACAATATAGAGAACCAGGTTCTCTATTAGTTCCGACAGAACACACACACAACAATAAATAAATAACACAATAGAGTTTTATGTGGAAAACTCCCAGCTCACGGGATTAAAAACCACGACCTACCCTTGTC
Organism: Nicotiana undulata; assembly: GCA_005239495.1. Lineage (NCBI taxonomy): Eukaryota > Viridiplantae > Streptophyta > Magnoliopsida > Solanales > Solanaceae > Nicotiana > Nicotiana undulata. The sequence continues at coordinate 275,821 of ML263134.1, read as the reverse complement.
GGATTTCAACTTCACTACTGAGCAAACTTCAGATTACAAACTATTGTAACCTAGAAATTAACGTCTTAATCCCTCATAAACTTGTAATAACTCTATTACAAGTCTCTTTGTAATAACTCTATTACAAAGCTTACAACTTGGCTAACTCTAGCCACACACACACATGGTTTATGATTTTACAAAAGGTTTCCTACACAATGCTTCTAACTAAGCTAAGTAAGAATTACAAGTAAATCACTTTGACAAAGGTGTAACACAACGAAGGACATATAATGACTCAATGTAAGAAACCGTTCCTTTTTTATATTGCTCTTTGTTCTTGACGCCTTAAATGTCACTTGCAAGTTGGAAACACACTTGAGAGGAAGCTTGATGAATTTTGGAACGTGCAAGTGTATTGTTTTGCCTTTGCTTCATGTTAATATTACATAAGTGACATCACTTGAATGATGTAAGCATGTTGGGTACAAAGGCATTATCCATAAAGTGTCTGCTGCACTGTTTGCACTGTTGCGTGTGTGCAGAGAAATAATTGCAGCAACTTTACACCTGTGGGGTTTGACTGGTACAGTCAACAAGGGAACTTATGTCCATCTATTCCCTTTGTTGTTTCTTTGACTCTGAATGTTGCAATATGTCCCAGACTTATGACTTGTTGATCTTGAGCACTTTGAGGATGTGGAGCTGGTTCCCATATGGTTCTTAACATTAAGTTTGTTAGATCATCAAAATATAACAGGACATATAACTTATCAATTTCTCCCTTTTTCATGATGACAAACTTGTAACTGAAATTCCCCCTGAGAACCAAAGTACCATAAGTATTCCCCCTGAGCATGTACTTGTTCCCCCTCAATTAATTTTTCCTTTTTGGCATCATAAAAAGATTAGTCACATGCAATAAGTAAAAAATAAGGCTATCCTGGTTAACTCATGTCGCATGTGTGCACACAAACATAACTAAAACAGAGCAGAAGAGTAAGGCAGGCATAGCAAAAGGACGGAAGATTCATTAATTTTGGAAATAAACAAGGAGCAGTTTTTTGTTGCATAATCATCCACAAAATAAAACAACAAAAAAAGTATCATCCACTAAACACATCCAAACACAGGAAACCAAAATAGAGAACAAACAACTAGAAATTGACACGGGAAGAGAATAATTTTGAGGAGCACCGAAAGGGGGAGGCAGAGATAAAAAGTCAAGAGTTCTAAGGAGGATATCCATTAGAGCATTTGCGGGACCTTTCTCATTGAGTAATCTATCCTTCAGTTCCTCGGCCTGTTTCCTGAGATCAGCATTCTCCTTGGTCAGACGGGCAACCTCTGCGCCTTGTGTGCTGCTGGAACCTGGTGCCTCCTGGGACTGACTATGTTATCCCTCATGAATAACAATTCGGCCCTTCAAATTCCTTATCTCTTTATTGGCAATATTATGAGCTTCAATCAGTTGAGAGATAGTGGAGTTGCTGCCAACTCCTCCTTTCTGATCGATGTAATCACACTCTTCTAAGGTGGTCTTGGAGAATGTTGGAAAAGTTTCATCCTTGATTTTGAGGAAAAAGGTCCAGCTGAATCTGGAATAATCATCCACTATAACAAAAATGTACTTCTTTCCTCCTCTACTTGGCACCCTCGCAGGTCCACACAGATCTATGTGGAGAAGATTAAGTGGCCTTGAGGTGCTTACTTCCTTTTTGGGCTTGAAAGATGACCTGACTTGCTTTCCTTTTACACATGCATCACACATCTTGTGATCTTTGAGACTTGACATAGGCAAGTCACAAACCAGGTCCTTCTTGACCAATTTGTTCAGCAACGTAAAGCTTGCATGACCCAATCTTCTGTGCCATAGTTCATCATCATCATCAACAACACTTAGACAAGTGAGATCCCCATTTTTCAAGGACTCAAAATTAGCAACATAAATGTTTTTGTATCTTTTTGCCACCAAGACCACTTCACCAGTCACAAGATTTGTAACTGTGCAGATTTTTGACACAAATTCCACTTTGTTTCCTTTGTCGCAGATTTGGAAAACACTCAGTAGGCTATATTTCAAGCCGTTCACATAATACACGTTTTCAATTGAGTGAGTAAGTGACTTCCAAATTCTTCCTACTCCTAGAATGTATTCCTTTTTGCCATTGCCAAAGGACACACTCCCTCATTGCATGGCTTTGAGTGAAAGGACATTATTGATGCTTACAGTCATGTGTTTAGAACAACCACTATCCATGTACCATCTTTTTCTGCTTCCTTTCACTGCTTCCTACACAAGAGAATCAAGGATTAGACTTAGGAACCAAACAACTTTGGGTCCCTTGTAATGAGAAAAAGGGTGAATTAAACTTCTTTTTGTCCAGGAAGGCAGTACATGTGCTTTTCCATAGGGACCAGGTTCCTTAACAGAAATTACCTCTTCAGCAAACACTTTGTTTTTTTGTTGAGATTGAATTTTAGCCTTGTAGTTTTCTTTAAAGTGACTAGTGTTCCCACAGTGGGTGCAAAGACAGTTATCAGAGACGGTAACATACTTGCTATGTGGATTATAGGGAATCTTTTCCTTTTTGAATCCGACTCACTGCATGCCCCCTAGCATACATGGAAATAATTGTATTAGAGGACCATGTCCACCTTAGAGATTTTTTTAGGTCACTTTTAACTCTTCCTAGATCATCTTAAAGTTGTCTGTTTCTTTCAAGTTCAGTACACAGATTAGAGTTCATTTTCAAGCCTAATGAGTGCCTCACTTGCAACTTCCTTTCCCTTTTGGATAATCCCAGAACTGTTTCCTCTTTTTAATTCCTCTATTGTTTCCTTTAGGTACAGGACTACTATAAACATGTCATCTCTCTCTCATTTCCTACGTCTTCTACCTTATTAATCAAAATATTCTTTTCTTTCATTATATCCTCGACAACTTCTTCTAGGTCAGCTACTCCGATTACCAAATCATCTCTCTCATTTTCTACCTCTCCTAGTTCCAAAGTTAAAGTATTTTTATCATTTATGAGATTGTGAAAGGCATCAATTAAAACATTTTCCAAGGATATAAGCTTTTCTGAGAATAAGACCTTAGATTTCTTTGAACATCTCGAAAGTTTACCTCATCAACATCATTGTCTTCATCATCGTAAGATTTTTCCATCACGGCAAAGATAGAATCATTATCGTTGCTTCACTTTCAATTGCCATCATAGAGGTATAACCTTGTGCGTCATCTTCTCTAGATTAGTCGGAAGAGTCTCCCCATGCAGCAAGATCTTGTTTCACAACATTGTTAACGACTTCTTTTCTCTTAAATCTTTTGTCAGGAACTCGGTTACTCTTGGCTGCTTTGTCTGTGTTGTGCTTGTACTGGTTTTGCTTGAGGAGGGGACAATCCTTGATGAAATTTCCTAGCGTCTCGCAGTTATGACATAAGTCATATTCTCTTGTCAAGTAAGCCATATCAACTTCCTCACCACTTGATTCATTGTTTTCTGTCTTGAGGACCAGGTTCATCTCCCTTTTGGGCTCTCTTCTCTCATGATCCTTTTTCTTCTTCATTTCATAAGTTTTCAGATTACTAATGAGTTCATCAATGGTCAGCTTTTGTAGATCCTTTGCCTTAGTGATAACATTTACTTTGCTTTAACCAGGTAATACACTGAATATTTTTCTGACAAGTTTGTTCCTTGGAATGATTTCACCTAGAAAATGTAGCTCATTGATGATAGAGGTGAAGCGGGTGTGCATGTCCTGAATGGACTCATCATCCTTCATCCTGAAGAGTTCATACTCAGTGGTTAGCATATCAATCTTCAACTGCTTGACTTGAGTTTTCCCATCATGTGTTGTTTGGTGAGCTTCCCAAATCTCCTTGGAAGATTGACATGCAAAAATCCTATTGTATTCATCTGGTCTAGTACCACCATCGATGATTTTTTTTGCTCGGAAGTTCTTCTCTATAGCCTTGTGGTCAGCATCGTTGTACTCCTTCCTAGCCTTGGGAACTGCCATTGTTGGTTCTCCAATGGTCTTCATTGGAACGAAAGGGCCATCACACATAACATCCCAGAGCTCTGAATCTTCACCCATGATAAAATCATGCATCCTTGTCTTCCACCATCCGCAGTATTAGCCATTGAATCTTGGTGGTCTGTAGGTAGATTGGCCTTCTTCAAAGTTTGGTGGATCAACCATGAGGATCCGTTCTAGGTGTTAGCCTGATAGAAAGAACCTGCCCTAATACCAATTGATAGAAACTAAGGGTCTACCAAACTATATAGAGAACCAGGTTCTCTATTACTTCCCACAGAACACACACACACACACACACACACACACAACAGTAAGTAAATGACACAATAGAGTTTTATGTGGAAAACTCCCAGCTCACGGGATTAAAAACAACGACCTACCCTTGTAGGATTTCAACTTCACTACTGAGCAAACTTGAGATTACAAGCTATTGTAACCTAGGAATTAACCTCTTAATCCCTCACTAACTTGTAATAACTCTATAACAAGCCCCTTTGTAATAACTCTATAACAAAGCTTACAACTCGACTAACTCTAGCCAAGACACAAACACACGTTTATGGTTTTACAACAGGTTTCCTACACAATGCTTAACTAAGCTAAGTAGGAATTATAAGTAAATCACTTTGATAAAGGTGCAACATGAAAACTAGGGATTTTAGCCTACTATTTGCTCTCTTTTGCTTAGGTTTTGGGTCAAAAATGCGTTAAGGTATTCCCGAAAACTAACTTAAGGTGCTTACTTGCAGGGTTTGGTCAAAATGAGGCAAAGAAGCCAAAATGAACTCATAAAGGAGTCAAACTTTCACAAGCCCAAAGAGTGGAAATGGAGCACTGTCAACGCTATTATTACGCGGTCACGTAAGACCCTCCGCTGAGGGAATTAAAAATATGTTGCAGCGAAGTGATTTTTAGAGAAGCTGCAGCCAAGTGCTAACACTTCCGCTAACCGCGATACAAAAGTGCGGCCGCGAAACCTTTGGCGCGACCGCGAATGGTTTTACGCTGAGAGTGATGATGTAGAATCACAAACCTTGCACTCTTGGTTTAAACAAAGAATGCGGCCCGCGTCCATTATACGTGGCCGCGAAGTGTCCTGACGCTGAGGTTGTTGATATTTCACTGGGAGAGAGATTAGGGGTTCAGAGAGTTGCAGTGAAGTAAAATTGCAGAACGCGGTCAGTGAACATTTTACGCGGCCGCGGTTGAAGCCATCACGGACGTGATTGTATTTACGCGGTCCACAAAACTTTCTCCAGTCTGGGTTCAAATGATGAAAACTCAGACCGCTCTCATTATTGCGCGACCGCGAAAGTCCGTAGGGGTATTTTTGTCCAGTAATTTCAGTTGTGTATAAATAGATCTTTTTCACATTTTTAGGTCAACTTTGGTATTAGGGAGCTCGTGAACAACCGTACTTTACTATTTAGAGTGATTTTACAGTAGCTTTAGCTTATATTCTTAGATTGTGTTCTTGTAATCAACTTTTATGGCTTATATTTCATCTCCATATTTGATTTCTACATTAATTATGAGTAGCTAAACCCATTAGCTAGGGTTTTGACCCAACCCTAGTGTGGTTATTTAATGGGTATTCAATTTTAGGGCTTATTTATTTATGGGTTAGTGATATTTAGCTTGTTTCATGCTATAACGGTTGAATTGGTTGTTGCAAACACTGATTCATGCCTTTTTTACTTAGGCTCTTCTTGAGAAAAAGAGCCCAAGTCTAGGAAAAATAGGCTAACAAAAAATTGGGGTGAATAAAGGGTTAAATCTAGAGATAGTAATACCCGACTTGAGCCAATTTTGCTTGCATTGTTTGAACACCCAATTAGGCTTGAGAAAGCCAATTAGAGCAAAGTCACTCAAATTACCGAGAGGTATAGAGTGACTAATTATGTGTAAAGGTTATATCATGACCCCAAATATAACAAGCTTGTCCTAAATTCTAGACCCCATTCGATACTCGCCTAGGTGTAAGTCACTTCCCTAGTGTTTTTTATCAATTGAGAAAAATCCTACAAAAATATTGTACTTAGATTATTTTCAGCAATCAATAGCATTAAACGTAGAATAGAAACAAATCCAAGCATGTTTAGAAGTGCAATTAAAGACAACACACATAGCTAGATTAGGTAGAAACCCAACTCCCAACCAATATTAACTCCCTGTAGATATCGATCCCGACCTTTCAGGTAAAAGATGCATCGACCACTCCTCTCTATTATATAGTGGTGCAGGGTTGGAGCCGATCACTTTTTGGCGCCGTTGGCAGGGAGAACGGTGTTGGCTATATATTTGACTAGTTGTGTGGATTGTTTTTCTTTCCTTCTATTTTACTAACTTTTGTGTGTTAAACGCCTTAGGTATAATATGGCTGATCCTCTTGGCAATGTTTTCCCGGGGAAGGAGATAGAAGATAATGGTGATGATGAGGTGCATCTAGTACCTCAAGCTCAAAGAAGAGTCTGCCAGGCCAATGACAATATTCCAGACCCTCTCCCACCTCATCCACGGGAAGCTCATCGAGTGCTTCCAAATGAAGGTTATGCCAGTGCGATTCTCCCACCCCGTATCTAGGCAGGCAATTTCCAGATTACAAATGTTATGTTGACCTTATTGGAGCAACGAGGGTTCTTCACAGGTGCTCCCCATCAGGATGCTTATAAACATCTAAAAGGCTTTGTAGATACTTGTTGGGGAAGCAAACAAACAAACGTGTTGGAGGATGCATTGAGACTGAGATTGTTCCCTTTTCACTTAGAGGTGTAGCTTTGGACTGGCTCAAAAGGCTCCCCAACCATTCCATCACTACGTGGGATGAGTTGGCGTATAAGCTTATATCCAATTTTTTCTCACTGGGTCATATGGCAACATTAAGGGATGAGATATTAGCCTTCAAACAGGAACCAAATGGACCCTTTCATGAAATCTGGGAGAGATATAGATTTATGGTCAAGGAATGCCCCAATAATGACATGACAGAAGCAATGATCCAACAGACATTCTATCGGGGTATAAACACGACCAATCAATGTGTAGTGAACCAGTTAGCAGGGAGAAATTTTATGACGCTGTCTTATGATGAGGCTTGTGACATACTTGATGAAATGGCTGACACTTCTTCAGCTTGGAAGAGTCGGGAAAATGTTCCCCAAGGTGACCCGAATGTAATCAATCTTCATAAAGAACTACAAGACCACGGACAAGCCATAGCTGAGTTGACAACAACCATGAACCAGTTAGCCAAAGCACAGTTGCAACAGATTCAAGGACCAAAACAAGTAAATGCAGTGGAAGGGGTCAATCTAATGGTCAACAAGAGGAGACAACGGGGTCAGTAAGTGCAAGGCAATCAAGATCAATATGAACTGAGTGGAAGTGGCTACAACCATGATGATTTGTATGATGACCAAAGTGAGGAAGTTTTGTATGCAAACAACTATCAAGGAAACGGAGCAATGCTCTAAATTAACAATGGATATCGCAAGGAAATCATCAGAATTGGAACTATCAAAGACAAGGGAATTGGAACAATGGCAATAACAACAACTCTAACAATTGGGGGAACAAAAATCAGAACCAGGAGAATCAAGGAAACAAAAATAGCAACTGGGGAGGTAATAACAACCAAGGTGGTTGGGGTAACAATAATCAAGGCAACCGAGGGCCGGGCTTTTAAAGGCCCCCGATGTATCAACAACCCAACAATCCTCCCCCGTATCAATCTCAAGGGAAAAGTTCTTCAAATAATGATATGGGGAGAATTGAGTATATGTTTAAACAGATGATGGAACAAAATGCCGATTCCGATGCTCAAATTTCCTCCCACACTACTTCCACCCGCAACCTAGAAGTTCAAATAGGCCAAATATCGCAAGCATTGAACACTCTCCCTAAGGGGGCTCTACCAAGTGACATGGTAGTAAATCCGAAGGGCGGGAAAAATACCGGTCATGCCATGGCAGTGACCACTAGGAGTGATAGAGGTAGTGAAGCAAGTACCTCCAATCAAAAGAAAATTGTGAATGAAGATGTTGTGTTGCAAAGTGATGATGATCCAATAGTTGATGAGCAAGTGAGAGAAGAGAATTTGAAAGAGGAAGTGAGGATTGATATTCATGACAATGAGTAGGAGACTCAAAATGACGTGAACCCGTCTAGGGAACACGTGATAGACATACCGGAAACGGTAGTGCCAAAAGCCAAGGCTCCTTTGCCAAGGCCTCCTCCGCCTTATCCTCAAAGACTTGTAAAAGAAAAGAATGAAAACTAATTTAAGAAGTTTATTGAGATGATTAAAAACTTGTCAATCAATGTACCCTTGGTGGAAGCACTTGAGCAAATGCCAGGATACACCAATTTTATGAAAGACTTGGTGACTGAAAAGAGATCTATGGATTGCGAGACCATCAAAATGACTCATCAAGTTAGTGCAATTGTGCACTCGATGGCTACAAAGCTTGAATATCCCGGCGCATTTACCATTCCTTGTACCATTGGGAGTGCGGAATTTGCAAAGGCTTAGTGTGATTTGGGAGCAAGTATAAATTTGATGCCTTACTACGTATTCAAGACTTTGGGTATTGGTCAACCGAGGACGACTTCAACGAGATTGCAAATGGAAGATAGAACAATGAATAGGCCTCTTGGTTTTATTGATGATGTTCTTTTATGAGTCGACAAGTTTATTTTGCCCGCTGACTTTGTGATTCTCGACTGCGAAGTCGACTATGAGGTGCCTATAATATCGGGAAGGCCTTTCCTAGAAATAGGGAAGGCGTTGGTTGATGTGGAAGCAAGGGAGCTCACCTTCCGGGTGGGCGATGAAAAGGTTATATTCCATGTGTGCAAATCGATGAGACAACCAATTAGTAATGAAGCTTGCTATTTTGTGGACCTCGTGACAGAGGTGAAAGTTGATGATACAAGTGCAATGATAAATATGGAAGATTTTATGGAAGTTGTATTGTTGAACTGTGAGGATGATGAAAGGGATGGCTTGATTGAATGTGCAAATGCATTGCAAGGAATGTGATCCTATTCATATGGGCCCCGTAAACTTTCCTTAGACTTGGAAAACCAGAAAGACTCCACCGACAAAGCCCTCGATCGAGGAGCCACCAACATTGGAGTAGAAGCCTCTACCATATCACCTCAGGTATGAATTCTTAGGCCCATCTTCTACATTACATGTTATTCTTTCTGCTTGTTCAACCAAAGTGCACGTAAACTCCACTCTTGAGATGCTTCAAAGAAGAAAAAAGATAATTGGATGGACCTTAGTTGACATTCGGGGTATGATAGTTTATATGAGTCCACCAACTGTAAAGACACCTGGTCCTTTACCAGTTCTATTAGAGTTATATATAGAGACAGTGAGTAAAAGAGGCACATGATTTTTACGTGGAAAAATCCCAACTCAAGGGGACTAAAACCACGACCTACACTGGTAGGATTTCAACTTCACTAACTTGTAATCTCAACTATTACAAGCCACTTTGTAACGACTCTCTTACAAAGACTTCGACACACTAACTTGTAATAGACTTATTACAAGCCACTTTGTTACTCACTAGTCACAAAGACTTTAACTTATGACTACACTAGTCACAACACAAACACGGATGGTTTATGATTTTGAGTTTCCTAAAATAAAGATTCTAATAAAGCAATATAGGATACAATAAAAATCAAAACACAAGATTACAACTCAACTAAGGACACATAAGAACACGTAGTGAAACTAGTCCGTCTTAATGGAGTTGTCTTCTTGTTCTTGACACACTTGAGCCTTCAATGTTGGAGCAGATCTTCAATGATACGGAGAATGTTAGTAAATACTCAAGTGAATATCTTGTTTGTCTTGCACCAAGATATTATACTTCAAAGACATCCCAAGAATGATGTCCATACTTAGTTGGTACACTCCACAACCAAAAGGAAGTGACTCCTGCACTGTTTCTGCACTGTAGCATGCACTGTAGCGTGCACAGTTGTAGGCAGTCATTTTCTGCCACTACTTTCTACCTGTAGAGTGGACTTGTACTTCTGTCAGGGGATTATCAAGGGATCAGGTCCCTAAATTATTTCTTGTGAGTCCAAGCGTACACTGCCCAAATTTCTTGAGTTCATGCTAACTGGTTGTGCTGCATACATATCAGGTCCTTAATCTGGTTCTTTACATAAAGTTTGTTAGATCATCAAAACATAAGACTAACCCATCAATTTCCCCCTTTTGATGATGACAAACTTTTAAAATTGATGAATAATTATAGAGTCTAACTTAACAAGATAAAGTACCAGGACCCCATATTGTCCCCCATGTCTATGTGCTTCCCCATTAAGTCATGCATCAATTATCTTCTCCCTTTTGGAATCATAAAAAGGCACAAACAGGCAGAAAGCATAAAGAAGTCTAACATAGCTAACATATGCCCCATGTGTGCACACAACATGATAGAAACAGAAAGAAAAAGAAAACATGCATCATACATAACATAAGGAAGCTAATTCATTAATAGCAGAAGATTTTAATACATAGAAGTCTTTGCTTATGAAAGCAAAGACTTAGTTGGACTGTTGTAACGGGATCAACACGGTGAAATCCAATTCGCCAAACACAAAAAAAAAAGCAAAACAAAAACCACCAACCACAATTATCAGAAACATAAGAACTGGACACTGACAGAAACCTAGGGGGCACTAGAAGAGGAAGGCTTGGAGGAGGAGGCAATCAGAGTTTTAAGAACCGGGTCCATGCGGGTGTTTGCAGAAATTTGTTCCTCTAGAAGTTTCTCCCGCAGGTTCTCCGCCTGCTGCCTAAGCTCAGCGTTTTCCTTAGTCAAGCGGGTAACATCCTCTTTGGAAGAATTAACAGAACCAGGTTCCCCAACAGCTTGACTCAACTGAGTCTCCAAGATGGCATTCTGAGCCTTCAACCTCCTAATCACTTCAGTTTCATCATTCAGAGCGTTGATCAGTTGAGATATTGTCGACGTGCTACCCCCAGATTTCTCTAAACATTCACACTCTTCTAAGGTTGCCTTGGATAAAGTCTGCTTGCGGGTTCCTACTCGTGGGTTTTCCAGAGTCACTTTGTAGAATTCAAGCACACGAGTCAGGATGAAACCATACTGGAGCCCATGATTGCCGTCTTTGAAATTCACCACTTTTTGCATATGTTCAATCATAATTGCGGGCAAATTGATCGGCTTGAACGAGTCAAGGGCCTCCATCAACACCAAATCGGACCTGGATGCAATGGACCTTCTTTTAGCACGGGGTAAGAGCACTTTGTTAACCAGCTCAAAGAGAAGCTGATAAGTTCGGAGCAGTGCTTTCTTATGGACCCGTTCCCCCTGCTGGATCGTTCCTTCTTTCACTATGGCCCTCCTAAAGTCTCCTTTACAAGCACCCTTAACAGTAGACAACCCCTCAGATGGTACCTGAAGTACCTTCCACAAAGCAACATCATCAAACACTATATCAACTCCATTGACTAAAACACAGACATGATTCCCATCAGTGGTGAAGAGAGATGCATAAAAGTTTTTCACTACATCCTCGTACACCTTTGGCATATCCACATTAAACAAGTGGTCCCACTTCTGGAACTCCACCATTTCAACAATCTGCCGCATCCCGGTCATCTCAGATATCTCTGGGTCAAACATCCGACCCCACAACACCTTTTGCCTTCGCAACTTCTCTTGCCAAATTCCACTATCACTAGGTATTGTCTTTAGCGAACCAGGTCCCCCAACAGTTTCCCTTTATCTTTTCCCCAACACTTTTTGACTTTGCAACTTCTCTTGCCAAATTCCACTATCACTAGGTATTTTCTTTAGCGAACCAGGTCCCCCAACAGTTTCCCTTTTGCTTTTCCCCAAATTTTCCATAGAATTTCCCTTGGTACACTCAACTGCCACAGACCCCTTGGTAACTAATTCATAAACTACAACTCGCTTGAGCTTCCCACTACTTTTCGCAGGCGTCACACGTTGTTTGTTCTCAGCTTCATCCGAAGCACCATCCACAGACTTTTGAGATTTGGAGGATCTTTTCACCAGGGAACTTGGTTCCTCTTCTGCATCCTCATCTACTTCCACCACAGGAATATTTCTTCCACCACCACCTTCCCTTGCTTTATCAGTATCTTCTTCTTCTTTTTCAGACTTTTCTTGCTCTTTTCCAAGGCAGAGTCGAGAGCCTCTTTCTTTTGCAACTGAGTATATGGTCACTTAGATGATGACTCACGAGTAACCACTTGCTTGCGAAGCTTGAAACGAGCACTTAAAACCATCTCATCCTCACCGTCCTCGTTGAAAGGCTCAGAAAGGGGAGGAATGGACTCCAAAGGTTTTGTGTAGAAGATAGGTTCCTTGTTGGTTTCTGCGGGAGGAGAAACTGGTTCCTCAGAAGACTTATATTTTACGGAGTTATGAACAGGAGATTCGAACGAGACCATGGTCCCCCCATATCCTAAGAATGGAGTTTCTTCCCCTTGAGGCTTAGAAAGGGAAGAAGCTCCTTCAGAAGGGAGACTCTCAGAGGCAATGGCCATGATGTATTCGGCTGCCTCTTTTTCAGGAGACTCCATTGGAGCCATAGAGTCTAGGAGAGAGGATTTCAGATACTGATCAGGGTCATCCTCAGAAACTTCAGAAGCCTGAGGGGTGTTGTTTGCTAGAGTTTCTTTGGTTTGTTCAGAAAGAGGAGGACCAGTAGGTTTTGGAGAGAGAGAAGCAATGGTAGGTGTTTAAGAGGAAACTGGTATGAGGACGACAACATCTAGGATAATGGAGGACTGAACTTCCGATGGAGTGGGAGTGAAGTTAGTGGCAGGAGATGGAGAGGATGAGTTTTCGTCCGCCATTGAAGAGATAAACACAGAGGGTTTAGAGGAGGTTACGATCTGCAGAGAGAAGATATGAAGAGATAGTGTTGAGCAGTTGGAGAGGAGAGGGTTTTATAAAAAGAAGGAGTAATAAAGAAGGGTAAGAGGAACGACTTCAAAAGGGAAATGACGGTAGGTGTTCTGGAAAATGAAACGTGCAGGAGAAGTGAAAGGATTTGAGAGATGGGACATGATAGACACAGACTCTGAAAAGTCGGATGCTGTGGTGGTAGAATTTAATTTGTTACTTGAGAAAAGCATAGGAAAACACATAATTACTAACCTGTGGCACAGGAACCAGGTCCTGTACCTGTTTTTGAAAAGGTTTTTCAGCTTCCTTTTGTAGTACAACACCGTACCTTTAACTTCTGTAATCACCATGCGTGTCTACCTGCAACGGTATTGATATGAGTTAGGCTTATTCAGAAAACACTTTAGCTAACTGTACCTGAGTGTGACCCTCATAGCTAATGAAGGAGAACCAGGTTCTCAGTTAGGTTTCATCAACCCCAATGCCATCATGTTTCTCTCAAAGTATTCCCTTCTTAGGGCCTTGGTGAAGATGTCTGCAATTTGATCTTCAGTGCAACAAAACTTCATGCTGATATGCCCCTTTTCAACATTGTCTTTGAGGAAATGATGTCTCACATAAATATGCTTGGTTCTTTTGAGCTGAACCGGGTTCTTTTCCATGTTGAGAGCACTGGTGTTTTTACACAAAAGTGGCACACAATCAATGTATACCCCAAAATCTTCCAATTGTTGTTTGATCAACAATAGCTGAGCACAGCAGGATGCATCTGCAACATATTCTGCTTCAAATTTTGAGAGAGACATTGAGTTTTGCTTCCTTGTACCCCAATAGATTAGGCATGATCCAAGGAAATGAGCCATTCCAAAAGTGCTTTTCCTGTCCACCAAATAACCTGCATAATCAACGCCAGCATAACCAACAAGATTAATATTGTCACTTGAAGGATAGTACAGAACCAGGTCATGTGTGCCCTTGAGATATCATAGAATTCTTTTGGCTGCCCTCAGATGAGACTCATTAGGATTCGACTAAAATCGTGCACACAACCCCACACTGAATACAATGTCTAGTCTGCTTGCAGTGTGGTAGAGTAGAGATCCAATGATCCCCTTGTACATTCTTTGGTTCACATGTGATCCAGGATCATCCATGTCAAGCTTGGTTGTAACTACAATAGGAATGTCGATCACCTTTTATTCCTCCATGTAAAACCTTTTCAGAAGCTCCTTGATGTACTTCTGCTGACTGATGCATGTTCCTTTTGTGGAATGCTTCACTTGAAGACCCAGGAAGAAGTTCAGTTCCCCCATCATATTCATTTTGAACTCACTTCCCATGTGTTTGGAAAATTCCTTGCATAGTGAATCTGCTGTAGCTCCAAATATGATGTCATCCACATAGACCTGAACAATGAGCAGGTTCCTCCCCCGTTTCTTCATAAATAGTGTGTTGCCAATCTTTCCTTGAGTAAACCAATTGTCCAAAAGAAACTTCGATAGTCTATCATACCAAGATCTAGGGGCTTGGTTCAATCCGTATAAAGCCTTACCTAATTTGAATACATGTTTAGGATGCACATGACTTTCAAAACCTGGAGGTTGCTTAACGTAAACTTCATCTTTAAGAAAACCATTCAAGAATGAACTCTTTACATCCATCTGGAACAAGGTTAATTCCATATGTGATGCTAAGGCAATGAGGATCCGGATGGCTTCCATACGAGAAACAGGTGCAAATGTATCATCATAGTCAATCCCTTCCTCCTGATTGTAGCCTTGAACAACAAGCCTTGCTTTGTTCCTTGTAGTATTTCCATTTTCATCCAGCTTATTCCTAAACACCCAGCTGGTTCCTATGATGGTTCCGTCAGAGGGTCTAGGTACCAGGTGCCAGACCTTGTTTCTATCAAACAGATGCAGCTCATCTTGCGTAGCAATGATCCAGTTTGCATTCTTCAGAGCTTCCTTGATATGTTTTGGTTCTATTTAGGATAAGAAGGCTGAAAAGGCTAGGGAGTTTCTGGTTTTGGATCGAGTTTGAACTCCAGAATCAAGGGGAGTGATTATGTTATCAAGGGGGTGAGAGATTTTGTGTTTCCAGTTTGGGACTTGGCTTTGATTGGTAGAGGAACTGGGTAGATCAGAGGAGTTTCCCTGCATTCTTCTTCCAGCCTTTTGTGGAGTTCCTTGCACATCATATCCAACTCTTTCTTCAACTTCAGCAGTTGTGATTGGGGTACCAGGTTCCTCATGTGAAGTTGAGGAAGAAGTTGCGATATTTTCACTTGTTTCCTTCATCTGACTCATCATGTCAGCTTTGCTATTTGAGACATCAGATATTTCACCAGGAACCAATAATGGTTCATTGTCCTGATCATCACCATTTCCTTCCTTGTTTGAGGAAGGTGTCTCATTGAATAACACATGAACACTATCTTATACACATTGTGTTCTTTTGTTGTACACTTTGTAGGCTTTGCTTTGAGAAGAGTATCCCAAAAAGATTCCTTCATCACTTTTGGCATCGAGTTGGTCCTTCCCATTGTTCAGAACATAACATTTTCATCCAAAGGTTCTCAAATGTGTTATCTTTGGCTTCCTTCCATTGAGCAGGTCATATGGAGTTTTGTTTAAGAAGGACCTGATCATGCACCTGTTCACCAAGTAGGACGCAGTGTTGATTGCTTCAGCCCAGAAATTTTTGGCAATTCCACTATCAATGAGCATTGTTCGTGCCATGTCTTCTAGAGTTCTGTTCTTTCTTTCCACCACACCATTTTGCTGAGGAGTCCTTGGAGCTGAGAAACTATGAGTGATCCATTCTCATTGCAGAAGTCATCAAATTTGGCATTATCAAATTCTGTCCCATGGTCAGATCTTATGCAAGCTACTTTCAGTTCCATCTTCACTCAGATTTTCTTGACAAAGGCCACAAATACCTCAAAGGTATCATCTTTTGCTCTAAGAAATAATGTCCAAGTGAATCTTGAATAGTCATCCACAATCACAAAGATATACTTCTTTCCACCTCTGCTTGGAATTCTCATAGGTCCACATAGATCCATGTGAAGAAGTTCGAAATTTTTTGATGTGATAACATCCTTCTTTGGCTTAAAGGATAATTTCACATGTTTATCTCTAGCGCATACATCACATACTTTGTGCCCTTTGAACTTTGAAATGGGCAGACCACGAACCAGGTCCTTCTGTATCAGTTTATTCAAGAGAGAGAAGCTTGCATGACCCAATCTTCTATGCCACAATTTTGCATCATCATCAACTGCCTTTAAGCAGCTTACCTCACCAGCTTCCAACAATTCAAAGTCAGCAACATAGATATTCCTTTGCCTTTTATCTATCAAAACCACCTCACCAGTTACTATAATAGTAACCGTGCATACTTTAGACAAGAATTCTACTTTGTTTCCTTTATCACATATTTGAGAAACACTCAAGAGACTGTACTTCAACCCATCTACATAGTACACGTTATCAATTGAGTGCTCCAGAGATCTTTCAACCCTTCCAACACAGAGAATGTACCCCTTTTTCCATTGTAAATGATGGATCTCCTGCTTGCAGGGCTTTTAGTGAGAGAAAATCCATGATGTTCCCAGTTATGTGCTTTGAGCATCCACTGTCCATGATCCATTGTAGTCATGTTCCTCTCACTGGTCCCTGCACATATGAATTAAGGGTTGGATTTAGGAACCCAAACAAGTTTGGGTCCCTGTTAATAAGGAAAAGGGTGAATAAGAGCTCTTCTAGTCCATGCAGGTAAAACCTGATTTTTCTTTGTGGGACCTGGTCCCTTCTTAGTAGTCACGTTTTCAACAAACATTTGTTTTTCTGAACAGATTGAACCCTGGCAGGGCAACTTTCCTTGTAGTGCCCATTTCCCCACAGTGGGTACAAAGCCAGTTGTCTGGAACAATGACATACTTGTTGTGTGGGTTGTAAGGAATTTTCTCCTTTTGGAACCCAATCCCCTGCCTATTTTCATTGTTATTAAAGTACATGGCAGTAACAACATCTGTGGACCAGGTCCATTTTATTGATTTCTCAATATCAACTTTTAGTTTAACTACTTCAGCTTGAAGTTGCCTGTTTTTTCTCAAGCTTACATCACAAACTCGTTTTCACATCATTTAATTCTTTTTCAAGCTTAATGTATGTCTCACTAGCTACTTCCTTCCCTTTCTCTATGCTCACAGGCCTAAGTTCTAATTTGATTCCCTCAATTGTTTCCTCTAGGTCTATGATTATCACCAAAAGGTCATCTATTTCTTGCTCAACAACATTAATTTTTTCAGCTAAAGAGTTCTTTTCATTGCTCAGGTTCTCAACTGTTTCCTTCAGGTCTACCACCACTACTGTTAGGTCATCTCTCTCTTATTTTCTACACTATTCATCTTTTCAGCTAGCACTCTCTTTTCTTTCTCAAGGTTATTTATGGTCTCGTTTAAGTCCACAACCACTACTATCAAGTCATCTCTCTCATTTTCTACACTGTTTATTTTACCAGTTAGAGATTCTTTTTCTTTTTCAAGGTCACTTATGGTCTCTTTCAAATCTACCACGCAAACAACTAGATCATCTCTAGATTGTTCAGCTTCTCCTAGCTTTATGGACAAGGCGTCCTTATCACCAACTAAACTGTAGTAAGCATCGATAAGAACATTTGCTAAAGACATTAATTTCTTAGAAGAATAGGACTTCAAATTTCTCTGAACATCTTTGAAATTTACCTCATCCTCGTCATCTTCTTCACCATCATCAGACTGAGCCATTAGAGCAAACAGTGAATCATATTCCTTGAATTCGTTCTCTACTTCCATCATGGAATTGTTTCCTGCATCTGGTCCTCTTCTGATTCACTATAGGAATCTCCCCAAGCAGCAAGAGCTTGCTTCATAACATTGTTAGCAATATTTTTTCGACTGAATCGTTTGTCTGGGACCTGGTTCCTCTTTGTTGTCTTGTCATAGTTGTGCTTGTAGGGCTCCTGCTTCAGAAGTGGACAGTTCTTGATGAAGTGTCCTGGCTTTCCGCATTTGTAACACAAATCATAGTTCCTTGGTTTACTTGAACTACCTCTCTTTGGTATACCACCATTTCTTCAAACCATATTTTGAAATCTCTTAGTGAGATAGGCCATGTCACTATCTTCTTCACTTGAGTCATTGTCTTCAGCCTTGAGAACCATGTTCTTCTCCTTCTTTGGTTCTCTTCTTTCATTGTCTTTCTTTTTCTTCATCTCGTATGTCTTCAGATTCCCAATCAGCTCATCCATGGTTAGTTTGTAGATCCTTGGCTTCAGTAATAACATTCACCTTGCTTTCATAGGAACCGGGTAGGACACTGAGAACTTTTCGTACCATCTTGTTTCTAGGGATTATCTCTCCTAGTGAATGAAGCTCATTTATGATAGATGTGAATCTGGTATGCATATCTTGTATAGACTCATCATCCTTCATTCAAAACAACTCGTACTCAGTGGTGAGCATGTCAATCTTGGACTTCTTAACCTGAGTTGTTCCTTCGTGTGCTGTTTGCAAAGCTTTTTATATCTCTTTTGCTGATTGGCAAGCTGAGATTCTATTGTACTCATCAGGTCCTATACCACATACCAGGATTTTCTTGGCTCGAAAGTTCTTCTCCACAGCCTTCCTATCAATGTCACTATATTCCTTTCTGGTCTTGGGCACCATTATACCAACTTCACCAACTTTCTTCATGGGAACATGTGGAAAATCGCAGATAACGTCCCACAGTTCAAAATCTTCAACCATTATAAAGTCATGCATACAAGTCTTCCACCATCCGTAGTACTGACCATTGAATCTAGGAGGTCGGTATGTTGGTTGTCCTTCTTCAAAGTTGGGTGGAGCAGCCATTTGAGATCCTTTCTAGGTGTTAACCTTTTAGAAAGAACCTGCTCTGATACCAATTGATCGTTTATATGAGTCCACTAACTGTAAAGAGACATGTTCCTTTACCAGTTCCCTCAAAGTTATATATAAAGACAATGAGTAAAAGAGGCACATGATTTTTACGTGGAAAAATTCCAACTCAAGGGGACAAAAACCACGACCTACACTGGTAGGATTTCAACTTCACTAACTTGTAATCTCAACTATTACAAGCCACTTTGTAACGACTCTCTTACAAAGACTTCGACACACTAACTTGTAATACACTTATTACAAGCCACTTTGTTACTCACTAGTCACAAAGACTTTAACTTATGACTACACTAGTCACAACACAAACACGGATGGTTTATGATTTTGAGTTTCCTAAAACAAAGCTTATAAGAAATAAAGATAGGATACAATAAAAAGAAAAACACACGATTACAACTCACTAAGGACACATAAGAACACGTAGTGAAACTGGTCCGTCTTAGTGGAGTTGTCTTCTTGTTCTTGACACACTTGAGCCTTCAATGCTGGAGCAGATCTTCAATGCTATGGAGAATGTTAGTAAATGGTCAAGTGAATATCTTGTTTGTCTTGCACCAAGATATTATACCTCAAATACATCCCAAGAATGATGTCCATAATTAGTTGGTACACTTTACAACCAATAGGAAGTGACTGTTGCACTGTTTCTGCACTGTAGCGTCCACAGTTGCAGGCAGTGACTTTCTGCCACTGCTTTCTAGCTATAGAGTTGACTTGTACTTCTGTCAGGGGAATGTCAAGGGATCAGGTCCCTAAACTGTTTCTTGTGAGTCCAACCGCACTGCCCAGATTTCTTGATTTCATGCTAACTGGTTGTGTTGCATACACATCAGGTCCTTTATCTGGTTCTTTACATAAAGTTTGTTAGATCATCAAAATATAAGACTAACCCATCAAGGTATAAGCCCCGCCTTTTGCATGAATAAAATTATAATTGAGGATGATGCAAAACCGTCCGTGGAACATCAACGGAGGATGAACGAGGTTATGCAAGAGGTTGTCAAGAAGGAAATAATCAAATGGCTTGATGTTGGGGTGGTATATCCTATTTCGGATACTGGTGCAGTGTCTGCTTAAAAATGGGGGTATGATCGTTGTGACAAATGATAAAAATGTGTTTATCCCTACTAGGATCGTGACCGGATGGCGGGTATGCATGGACTACCAAAATTTAAACAAAGTGACCAGAAAAGATCATTTTCCCTTGCCCTTTCTTGATCAGATGTTAGACAAACTTGACGGGCGAGCCTACTATTGTTTCTTGGATGGGTACTCAGGTTACAACCAGATTCTTATAGCTCCGGAAGGCCAAGAGAAAACGACTTTCATATGCCCTTGTGGAACATTTGCATTCTCACGGATGCCGTTCGGGTTATGTAATGCACCCGCTACTTTTCAGCGGTGCATGATGGCTATATTTATGGACATGGTGGAAGACTTCCTTGAAGTATTTATGGATGATTTTAGTATGGTTGGAGACTCATTTGAAGAATGGTTGCAAAATCTTGACAATGTTCTAGCCCGATGTGAAGAGACAAATCTTGTGCTTAATTCGGAAAAATGCCACTTCATAGTCGAGGAGGGCATTGTCCTCGGCCATAAGATCTAGAAGAATGTAATAGAAGTGCACAAGGCTAAAATAGAAGTGATTTCAAAGCTACCTCCTACGACTTCCGTCAAGGGAGTTAGAAGTTTTCTTGGGCATGCGGTGTTCTACCGAAGGTTCATCAAAGACTTCTCCAAAGTGGTGAACCCCTTGTGCAAGCTACTAGATAAGGATGAAAAATTTGATTTCAATGAAGAGTGCATGAAGGCTTTTGAGCTCTTGAAGTATAAATTGACAACCACTCCAATCATTACCGCACCAAAGTGGAGCTCTCCCTTTGAGCTTATGTGCGACGCAAGTGATGTTGCGGTAGGAGCGGTCTTGGGGCAAAGGGTGAACAAGATATTTTACCCGGTGTACTATGCAAGCAAAACAATGAATGATGCCCAAGTTAATTATACAGTGACGGGAAAAGAGTTGCTAGTAATTGTGTTTGCCATGGAGAAGGCCTTATCTCATGGGTGCCAAAGTGATTGTTCACACCGATCACGCGACACTCTTGTGTTTGATGACAAAGAAGGACTCAAAAGCTAGATTGATGAGATGGGTTTTGTTGCTTCAAGAATTTGACCTCGAGATCACTGATAGGAAAGGAAGTAAAAATCAGGTTACGGATCATTTGTCCCGTCTAGAAGAGGAAAGGAGGCCTAAAGATGGTATTGAAATTAATGATGCTTTCACGGATGAGCAACTCCTCTCGGTTTCTTTGAATGATATGCCTTGGTTCGCGGATGTTGCCAATTTCATTGTTACCGGCATTGTCCCGTGTGAGCTCTCTTCTAACCAAAGGAAGAAACTCAATGGGACAATTTGGACTATTATTGGGAGGAGCCCTACTTGTTCAAGATTTGCAATGATGGAGTGATTTGTAGGTGTGTCCAAGAGGAGGAGAAAGGGAGCATACTTGATGCTTGTCATTCCTCTGCCTACGGCGGTCATCACGGTGGGGCGAGGACTGCTTCCAAGGTTCTTAGTTGTGGTTTTTATTGGCCGAACCTATATAGAGATGCAAGCGAGCTTGTAAAGAGATGTGATGAATGTTAGAGAGCTGGGGGAATATCAAAGAAGGATGAAATGCATCTCACAACTATTCTTGAAGTTGACTTTTTTGATGTGTGGGGCATAGACTTCATGGGTCCTTTTGTGAGTTCATGTGGCAATACTTACATTCTGGTGGCAGTAGATTATGTTTCCAAGTGGGTCGAAGCAGTGGCTTTGCCCAACAATGAATCCCGAAGTGTAGTGACGTTCCTCAAGAAGAATATTTTCACACGGTTTGGTACTCGTCTGGCAATTATCAGTGATGGGGGGTCTCATTTCTGTAATAGGGCATTTGACACTTTGCTGGAAAAATATGGTGTCAATCACAAGGTCTCTACTCCTTATCACCCCCAAGCTAGTGGAAAAATAGAGGTTTCAAATAGGGAAATCAAAAGCATTTTATCAAAAATGGTGAATGCCGATAGAACGGATTGGTCAAGGAAGCTATATGATGCGTTGTGAGCTTATAGAACTGCATTTAAGACTCCAATCGGTATGTCTTTGTACCAGTTTATATTTGGTAAAGCGTGTCATTTGCCGATTGAGATATAACATAAAGCCATGTGAGCCTTGAAGAGGTTAAATCTTGAGTGGGATGTTGTAGCAAAT
This sequence comes from Nicotiana undulata, assembly GCA_005239495.1. NCBI lineage: Eukaryota > Viridiplantae > Streptophyta > Magnoliopsida > Solanales > Solanaceae > Nicotiana > Nicotiana undulata. The sequence continues at coordinate 253,638 of ML263134.1, read as the reverse complement.
CTCTGGGTGGAACAACTCAATGAGCTAGATGAATTTCGGTTTCATGCCTATTCAAGCTCATCATTGTACAAGGAGAAGATGAAATACTTGCACGATAAATATTCCAGAAACAAGGAATTCAAGGAGGTTGATTTGGTCCTTATCTTCCACTCCCGGTTACGTCTGTTTCCGAGAAAGCTTAAGTCCAAATGGAGTGGACCCTTTGAGGTAGTGCATTTAACACCTTTTGGTGCTCTTGACTTGAAGAACAAAAATGGTGAAATCTTCTGGGTTAATGGGCATCGTGTGAAGCATTACTTGGGAAAGTTTGATGACAGCCATGTGGTGGTCTTGATAAAGTTTTAATGATGATGGTAACTTGCATCGTGCCACGACATTAAATCAGGTGCTTCTTGGGAGGCAACCCAAGTGATTTTTCTTTATTTTTCATTTTCTTCTTAGATTAGGCTCTTTTGAACTAACTGGTTGTGGGATTTGTGTAGGAATTGTTGATGCAGTGCAAGACTAATACTGGAAAAAGTTTGCTGAGTGTGTCATTGGACCGTGACCGCGCTCAAAATTTCACAGTCAGCAGAAGCTCTTTCGCGGGGGCGTGATTTTGTAGCGGACGCGGACTTGTAAAGTCTAAAATGTAACCTCTCTGAAATTTCATCCGCGTCCATGGTGGAACTTACGCAGTCAGCGGACCTTATTTCGCGGCCGCGCCGACTTTTCTGCTCTCAGCGGTGATAACGCAACATCAGCTCTTCAAATGGTTAAGAGCGCGAACCGCAGTGGAATTCCGCGGCCGCGCCAGGTAAGTCAGTGTGGGGCCTATGGTTTTAGTATAAATAGAAGGACCCTCCTCCTTTTACACTTTCCATACCCTCACTTCTCAAACTCCCTTTGCACTGTTCATCTGCTTCCTGTTGCACCTAGCATTCATCTCAGTTAGCAAGAGTAATTTCTACACCACATTAAACAACTGGTATGCTCATTTTCTTTGTCTTAATTTTAGTCCTTGTTTTATTTTTCTTCTTCTTTTTAGATAGTTTCAATTTTATATAGTTAGGGTTAATACAAGCCAAGAATAAAAAACAGGCTTAGTTGAAGTTAAAATTCGTTGGGTACTTTTTTTTTTACGCCTAATGGGGGTTGGGGTGTTTCACTTTGCTTTTTAATTGCCTAAATTATATTCTAAGTGTAAACCCTAGCTCATGAACCCTTTCTTTAGTACCCGTTATTTTTAAATTCCGCGGCCGCGACCTTAATTCTGCGGTCAACATTCATAAGTGTTACTGAGTAAAATATGGGTTGCATCTTTGTGGCCGTGGTGATATTTCCGCAGTCAGCAGCCTGCTTTACGCGACCGTGCTTCATTTTTAGCGGACTGTGAAGTTAAAGTTTAGAGAAGTGATAAGTTGGGTCCGCGGCCGCGTTCATTTTTACGCGGATAGTGGTGAAGCTTTCACGCCCGTGCCAAATATTACACTGTCAGCGGTGGTCTATCTTCAAAGACTGGGTACTCTAAACCCCAGTCTCTCTTGACCGTGACTCTTATTTTGCGGACAGTGGTAGCGAGTCTGCAGCCACATTGCTTTTTTCGCTGACTGTGGTACACTATGCTTTGACACTGTAATTATTTATCTGCTTTTATCTGATACTTGATTGAAAACCAATACTAATGAGATTTCACTGATTGTGTATGCATACAATGGTCAGATCTAGAAGTGGACAAGATAAACAACTAGGGAGGGGAGAGTCCTCCCGGGGCCGGGGCAGAGGAAAACAGACAGTTGCACCTATAGCCCCCAGAAGGATCATAGAGAATAAATAGACCCTCCGGAGGCCCACTCCTCATACTTCGGAGACAAGGTAGTATGTTCCCTCCCAGGAAATTTCTGAGGGACAAGCAACCTAGACTCAACAAGAGGCACAATCCCAACCACGTCGCCTCATAAATGAATCCACCTCATTGTCCGGATCTTCTGATGGCTTAGGAGATAGTGAGACCCCACCACCTCCTGCCCCAAGTGCTATAGCTCCAACCTTCGCACCAACCCTAGTAAATATTTATAGTGGTGATGATGTCCCGAACTACGAGAGGGGTGGTGGCACCTAAGCAGGAGGGTTAGTGAGATCGAGGAACCGTGTGGTATGGCAACCAGTTTGTGAGTGAAAAAGCCTACCACAAGTTCCGTGAATGGTGGCCTCAAAGGTCACTTGTACATGAGAGGGTCTTTATTAAACGAGATCTTCTACCCCACAACCCTAATGTCAAGAGGCAATTCAACGAGAGAGTGGGGTGGAAGTTCTTCACCAGCAACCTACCGGAGGCCAATGAGTATTTGGACAAGGAATTCTATGAAAATGTCTCCCACATAAAAAAGGGCACTTATTTGACCAAGATCCGGAACAAGAAGATTTCGTTTGATGGCAAAGCTTTAAACGACTACGCTGGGTTCAATGACGAGGATGAATCCCTCTATCTAGAGAAGGTGGCTATGGATGAGTTAGCCCACCCTTGGCTTGCATCGGTGATAGATATTCCGGGGACTACTTCAACTTGGCTGACACCCTCGGCCCTGATCGACAAGAACACTAAGATCTTCGAAGCGAAGGGGTGGGCTACTTTTGTATGCAGCAGGATACACCCTACCACTGATGACAGTGACAAGCCGGTTTCCCGAGTTATTATTGTGGGGGCTATTATGGAGGGGTTCCCGATCAACGTGGGAACTATTATGGCCAGGGTGATTATCAGATCGATTGGCAAGGATGAGAGATCATATCCCTTCCCAAACTTCCTCACCATGTTCCTAGAGGACCAAAGAGTATAAGGAAGGGAATTTGACACGAAAGCAAAGCCAAAAAGGCCATTATCTCGGTACAGCCTTCAAGGTCCAGACAACCCCAAGTTAAAGGCAAAATCCACCACCTCCACTGGCCAGTCTGAGGAGCCAGGGGTAGTGGCCACTGGGGCTGATCCTTCCACTGCTGAGGGGCCATCTGATGCAATGCCACATCTACCATCCGGGCCATCTACTTCGGTTCCTCCAGTAGTGCCTTCTTCATCAGCTTACCCTCAAACTGCACTGAGGGTAAATCAGACTTTGGTCGGCACCAACAACTGGCTGCAGGTAGCTACTTCAAAGCTAACTGCCTTGTCTAGTGCCGTAGCATCTCAGGCAGCTGCAGCACAGCTCAAGATGCTTCCATCAGTGGAGGAAACATTGAAGAGTCTCCTTGACAGCTAGAAGAAGATTATGGAATCCATGGGCACCCATGAGAAGGTAATGAAAGCGCTGGGTAAACAGGTAATGAAGGTGAAGAAGGGCCAAGAAGAGTTGAAGAAGGAGGTGGCGAAGCTCACTACCGCCGGTGACATTCCTCTAGATATCCTCATGGGCGAGATTGCTCATGCAGCATAGACAGAGATACCAAAGGCAGAAGGTTGGCAGAGAGTCGATGAGGAGAGTGGTGATACCTCAGACTGATGATTTGGAGATTCAACTGGAGGAACATGAGGGAGGTGATGACTCAGGCCAGCCACATGAACCAACCAGTGACCCCATGCAGACAGAGGCATCATAGGGAGTTTTCTTTACTCTCTACCTTTCCCCTGTTCTATTTTTTTCTTTTAGCATTGAGGGCAATGCTAGTTTTTAATTGGGGGTGGCCTTATTTTGATGATGATTTGGATGATTTGATCTGTAATAACCTTGATACTATTTTTTTTCTTTATTTTTGTACTTTTCACTTTTGGTATGTATATAAAATTACCATTCCATGTATATATTCATTCCCCTTTAATGTATATTCATCTCAATCCCCTATTGTACATATTCATTTAACTTTCCGTGTTCTTACTTTATAACTTCTTTTATAATTTTCCTTAATAATTTAGCTTCTTATTTCCTTTAGTAGCTTCTTTTTACATTTTCGTGATCAATAAGCCTTTGGTTTTCTTAATGCCACAATTCTTTCTAAGGGTGGAATTTGAGTGAATCGGGTGGTTCTTCCCTACGATGGATGGATTGATAACCTTCTTAAGGGATTGAGTCTGTTTTTCTTTTCTTTTCTTTTTTGTTTTGTTTTGATATATATAGTAGTAATGAATAAAAGTGACTCAAGTAAGCTTCACTTGGCACAAGCACATTTACCTTCGACCTCATGGTTAGAGACAAGTTTTAGACGATACTAGCTATAGTTGTGACCCCTTAGAATCTTGAGTTGTCTAAAACTGTCATCAAGTGGTTTCTGTGGCCATATGTGAGTTTCAATCGTAGCTAGGGTTGTTGTGGGCCCTCAAATCTATTCTCTTTAACAATCCAGTGGCTTGAGAGGTGGGGTTTTGAATTGCAAGTCCAAGTATCGTTCCAACAAGTCTAGAACTTTCCCCCGAATGTCTCTCTAGGAGAAATTCTAAGTGTAGCTCGACTTGAGAAGTGATTATAGGCTTTCCTTGGTCCCATTTGAATTTGAAAACTTTCGTAGCCTGCCATTATATTATCCTTAGTCAACCCCTTTGAGCCTAAGCCTTTCTCGTTCAATAACCACATTACAAGCCTTCATCCGTTTTATAATGACCCTCTCTTGGAACCCAATCTTGCATTCCTGATGAACAATAATCAAAAATATAAGTTTGGGGGAAAGACAAGGAAATTCAAAGTGATGAAAGGTTCAAATGACAAAAATAATTGATGAAAAGGAAAGGCAAAGAAAAGGATGACAAACCAAAAAGAAACATGTCAAAATAAAAGTAAAGGTTGAAAGAATTCAAGAAAACAATGTTGAAAGGCTTGGAATGATGATAAAATGAGAAAAATGATCGTCAAATAGAAGAAATAGCGACAATGTGTCTCTTTAGTTCCCCCAAGGAAGAAGAAAATGACTCAAAGAGTCAAGAAAACATGAGCTGATTGTGAAAATGGAGTGCTTAAGGAAAGATGATACAATCATAGTTCATTATGTCCGAACTTGATCCAAAAAGCCTTCATTACATCCCGCTAAATCCCTATAGGATTTCAAGTTGAGTGAGCTTATATTAGTGACGATTTACATGAGGGGCAAACCTATGGTACTTAGAGCCGGACTTGTGGCATTCTTTTGAGAGTGATGAGCGCACTTCTTGATAATCCCGATTTTGAGTGTACAATCTATAAGGTGAGAAGAGCACATGGAGAATAGAGGAGAAGGAGTATGGGATCCACAGTGACCTACGTGAGAGAGCGAGTCTTTTTGATGAATTGAGTCAACTCTTGAAGCTTTTGTGTCACATTAGACCTACGAAACTCATAAAGTCATTGCATAATATTGTCAATCATGCATTTGTGTTGAGGGTAATTGTTAGTTCCAATTGAATCTTGATGAAGTTACTTTAGGAAAACTAAAATTCTACTTTTTTTCTTGTGGGGGTGGAAATTACCTTGTTTTCTTGAGGACAAGCAAAAGCTTAAGTTTATGGTAGTTGATAACTAGGGATTTTAGCCTACTATTTCCTCTCTTTTGCTTAGGTTTTGGGTTAAGAAAGCGTTAAGGTATTCCCGAAAACTAGCTTAAGGTGCTTACTTGAAGGTTTTGGTCAAAATAAGGCAAAGAAGCCAAAATGAACTGATAAAGAAGTCAAAATTGCACAAGCCCAAAGAATGGAAATAGAGCATTGTTAGCGCTATTATTACGCGATCGCGTAAGACCCTCTGCTGAGGCGATTAAAAATATGTTGCAGCGAAGTGATGTTTAGAGAAGGTGCATCCAAGTGCTAACTCTGCCGCTGACAACGATACAAAAGTGCGTCCGCGAAACCTTTAGCGTGGCTGCGACTGGTTTTACGCTGAGAGAGGTGATGTAGAATCAGTGACCTTGCACTCTTGGTTTAAACAAAGAACGCGGCCCGCGTCCATTCTACGCGATCGTAAAAGTGTCCTTACGCTGAGGCGGTTGATATTCCGCTGGAAGCGATATTAGTGGTTCAAAGAGTTGCAAATGAAGAAAAATTGCATAACGCGGTCAGCGAACATTTTACGTGGCCGCGGTAGAAGACAACGCGGACGCGATTGTATTTACGCGGTCCATAAAAATTTCTCCAGTACAGGTTCAAATGAAGAAACATGCGGACCTCGCTCATTATTGCGCGGCCGCGAAAGTCCTTGCGCTAAGGTGCCCAGTATTTCGCTGACAGCGGAACGTCCATAGGGGTATTTTTGTCCAGTAATTTTAGTTGTGTATAAATAAATCTTTTTCACATTTTTAGATCAACTTTGGTATTAAGGAGCTCGTGAACATCCGTACTTTACTATTTAGAGTAATTTTAGAGTAGCTTTAGCTTATATTCTTAGATTTTGTTCTTGTAATCAACTTTTATGGCTAATATTTCATCTCCATCTCTGATTTCTATATTAATTATGAGTAGCTAAACCCATTAGCTATGGTTGTGACCCAACCCTAGTGTGGGTATTTAATGGGTCTTCAATTTTAGGGCTTATTTGTTTATGGATTAGTGATATTTAGCTTGTTTCATGCTTTAACTGTTGAATTGGTGGGGTTTTTAGCACATATACCACTAGGCATTGTCACGACCCAAATCCTAATTTAGGCCGCGATGGCGCCCAGACACACTGTCAGGCAAGCCAATCCCTGAACCCGTTCAAACAACTTCCTGCTTACACTTTCAAAATCATGTCTTTTTTTGCATTTAAAATCAAATAATAAAGCAAATGCTCGTAGACTAAATACGGCGGATAATCCACTTAATGCAGTACAAGAAATACCAACACTTTCCCAGAACCCGGTGACACAAGTACATGAGCAATTTCTAAGAGTTTATACAATTATATAACTCTTGTCCGAGAATTTAAATTGGACAAAGGTGATAAAGACAAAAGCGTAGGGACATAGAAGGGAGACTCTACCAGCTGCGGAACGCCACGGAACAATGCAACCTGAGTAAGTCTCTGAACCAATCACTGCACTATGAGGGTACCTGTGCAACAAAATGCACATAAAGTGTAGCATTAGTACATATACATATATATATATGTACCTAGTGATTATCCCGTCTAAACTCGAAGAAGTAGTGACGAGAGGTCGACTAGATACTCACTAAGGTCCAGCAACATAATATAGAACAAGATAAGGCTAAAGCAATAGGCATGTGAATAAGTAAACAACAAGTATATGAACACATAATATAACACAAGTAAGAGCACCAAGTACCAATTCCTCTTATTCAATAATACCTTGCCAATATTGTCATATGTGAACCAGACTCAAGGGTACATATACCGACACGGACAAGACAATCGGCCGGAGTCATAAGGTGGGTCATAAGGACTGAGGTCATAAGCTCCCCACGATCGTGAATCATACCTGCGACTCGTGTGCTGACTCGATAGTAATAAGCTCCCCACGATCGTGAATCATACCCGCGACTCGTGTGTTGACTCGATAATAATAATAATAAGCTCCCCACGATCGCGATTCATACCTGCGACTCGTGTGCTGACTCGATAATAAAAATAAGCTCCCCACGATCGCGAATCATACGTACGACTCGTGTGCTGACTCGATAATAATAATAAGCTCCCCACGATCGCGAATCATACATGCGACTCGTGTGCTGACTCGATAATAATAATATTTACATATAGGTACCTACGGGCACTGACTCGACCGTGAACTCAACAAGATTGTGTCAATATCATATCACTGATAGCCATTTAGGATTTACATCATCATATTTTTACCTTTCCCATTTCATTTCAACAATAAACACAATTTATAATACATACAATGGTTCAAATAAGGCAGGAAATGGCATGCTCGTGGGTCCTACGGCTACCCGACATAGCAATATAGTCACCACGCACGGACTCTCGTCACTTGGTACGTACATGGGCCCCACAACATGTACACACAGCAATCAAGAACCTATGGGGACATTTTCCCCCTTACAAGGTTGGAAAGGAGACTCACCTCGTGTTGAATCCACCTCTCGTACCAAGAACACGCCCGCAACTCCGAACTCTACACCCGAGGACTCATAACTGGAGTAGGAAAAATCTGTATGATGTTCTTGAGAATGATTGCACCGTATTTTCTGATTCTTAGGAAATCATAATAGAGATTACTGAAAAGTGACTCATTCTGGTCATTCTGAAGAGCACCAACGAGATGCCATTTAGACTACGCTTGTCACACTGTTCACACACATTAGTTGCAACTTGCAACCATTATAAAATGTTTTGTTGTTTCTCTGTTGTATTGTTTGCAGCAAAAGTTCTAATCCAATGTTTAGATATAGTAAGTTGCACCAGCTGAATGATATGTGAAGCAGACTCTAAATGTAATGAATTTTACATATTTGAAGAAACGATAATCTCTTCCTACATAAAACATATCAGAAGGTTATCATATTTTACCAAGTTTTCCAAATGGAAACTTTTTGTACGCGACACATAACATGAGTCATACATATGATTTAAGGGGTGTTGCCACGTGGGGGTGGGTAGGAAATATTAATATTTATTCACTTATTAGATAATTAGGTGGTGTCTCGTTACCCGGTAATTAACCAATTACCTGCATAATTAAGAATTATTTCCACTTACTTAAAATTATACTTATTTTTAATATACTTTATATATATATACTTTATACATTATACCACCGTAGTCATATGGTACCTTGCATGGTACTTGTCCCTAATTATCGGGTATTATTGCTCGACCCGTATTTTATCCCAAATTGGCCACTTTCAACAAAACTCGTTTTCTTTAATTCGTGTACCCTTTATCCTTCATGACACTAAATTTTTCAGGCATGTCATAAATGACATAACAGAACTATTCACGGTCCCGAAATTCCGTTCGGACCTCAATAACATAAAATCACGTTCCATTTCAAACTTAAGGAAATTATTATTTCTATATTGGGCGCTGAAATGCTCCCCGGTCATCGAAAACTCGTTCCGAACATACGCCCAAGTCCGAAATCATCATATGAAGCTAATGGAGCTGTCAGAACACGATTCCGAGATCGTTTGCTTAAAAATGTTGACCAAGGTCAAACTTGGCCAAAAGGTCAACCTTAAGGAACCAAATGTTCCTAAAGCACTCTAAACACTTCCAAAACCCGAACCACCCGTCCCCACAAGTCATAAATCACAAGAAGCCTCTATGGGAAGTCTCGAGGTAGGGGAACGGGGTCCTAATACGCAGAACGACCGGTTGGGTCGTTACAATCTCCCCCTCTTAAACAAACGTTTGTCCTCGAATGTGCCAAGAACTTCTCTTGAGATATCTGAAATCACTGACCAACACCTCGTGCACCTGCCCGTGCTGACATACCCCATTTGAACACATAAACTTGATAAAATCTGAAGATAACCTCCTTTATCCATACAACAACTTCCGAACTCGATTCCAACACCGGAAATTCTCTTCAAGGCCTATTTTCTAATATATGAACAACGTATCAACCACTACACGGGGTACCAGAACAAAACTACGTACCTTTGCTGGAATAGCACCATTCACCGCATAATCCATCATCTAACCACAATAACGCTTCCTGAACCTTAATAGCCAAAATTCTACGAATCTGATGCTCTCAATACACTTTATAAGATATACACATATATCCTGCAATAATGCTGACGATACCATCCCAACAGAGGAGATGTGTAGAAATTCTAACCAATTGCGGAGTTAACCAAACATTGAATCCTTCCTCTTGACTAAGACCACCATCTCACTACAAGAACTGTCCTTTAATGCATTATGCATTCACTTAATCATATCGCACTGATCCCTGATGCGATAACCTCGCCTCACCCAGTATGATTTGTTCAAACCACAAATCATCCCAGACATGACCAACCGTCACACATGATACCACAATGCGCCAATATGCCACAACTGAACCATGATACATAAAGAATTGACTCTGGAAGGGACTACAACTCACGTAACTAATACGAACTTTCCTCAGAATACAGGAAGTATAACATAAGAGAAATAAATATAGGGAACCATACTCATCATCACATTGTTGCGGCATGCAACCCGATCCAAATAATATTCCAATACACCGACAATCCGCAGCCCTATGATAACTCAATCTTACATCTCAACCGCAGATGCTGGAACTCCCCCACTTAGCCCTAAGCTACTTCTTGCACCATTCTAGACACTGCTGAGATCCTTTCTCCTCTGTTAACAAAAATTTTCTCAACCAATTTGTCAAATTCTTCTAAATTCTCCTGCTAGCATCCCATTAATACTCAAATTCTCCAGCATCCTTCACATATTCGGCCTCCTACCGAATAGCCACTAGAATCCCTTGAGAAACTTTGCCAATCCCACAATCGGTAGCCTACTCATAGGGGATAACCTACATGTGGAATTCACCAACTGACACTTTCCAACAATGTTGCGGCGCACACCGTCTGTAACATCAATACTTCACCCTAAGCTTGTTCTCATTCACCAACTTTACCCATCCGTTCGCTTCTCATGGACACCTACTAAATGCGCTACAACATCTTCAAATTCACTGCCATATAGCATCCTTCCTTGTCCCTAACCACTCTTCCCTGTTGCATCTAACCTTCCGCCGATAACCAACAGTTCAGATTGAGCTCGGGGACCTAATCCCTGTCTACTAAAATTCTCAAACCACTCCAACTCCTATTCAAGGTAGGCAGCCGTCTTACTACTGAACTCATAGGCTACACTGCCACTATCCCCCTTAGTTAAACTCATTCCTTTAAGCAACTGCCTGACTTCCGTCTCTGACGCCTGACATTTAGAGATTTAGCCACCACCTGACACTTCTCATATGTCTCCCTTCATCGCATGCTTCTCAATTGCGTCCTCAATTCAATATCATTCTCTATGGCTCTTGAACCAGCAAATCAGCACGACTTCAAACTCCCCGAAGATCGTCTTTCTCGAGCTGCCTTTATTAGAAATAACTATTCAATTCTGAACCACTACACACCACAATCTCTGGCAACCGCTTCTTCAACACTTTAACCCAATGCAACCAAAGAGATAAAACACCGGCGAACTTAATGCATGCTATTCGATCAAACAACGATACCACAACACAGGTGAATACTCCACCTTGCTCGTTATCACCAAGTCTTACTGCCTTGCCAACCCGAACCAGATCGTTCATAGTCCAAATGCCTTTCCTCTGCCGGAACTCAAAAACTGAAATCTCGAAACCCACTCTGAGAAGACCTTCCTTCGAGCAATTCATCACCCCGACATATGGGCAAGCATTTTACCATCATAACAACGTCGTGCGATAACCGACCGTAAGTATCTTAACATCCTGAGCATAGTCTCAAGGTTCCCAGACACACAACTACTGAGCTGGATCAACATAATATTCTTTTGTAGGTCGATAGCAACAACCTAATCAACTATGTACGGAAACATCATGCATCATATCTGTAGCACCATTACAACTCCTTGAACCCTCGATTCGTAGAAAGCGCTTAGCGACGCGTAAGATTGAGTAGAAAGAAACATAGGCATAATCCTTAAGGGAATCAAATCGCACGACGATGAATCAAGAAGGGAATTACTCCTACAGCCCCGTAGCCTCTCGAAGATAAGTACAGACGTCTCTGTACCGATCCGCAAGCCTCTACTAGACTTTCTCATGACTCGTGAAACCTATGGGAACCTAGAGCTCTGATACCACGTTGTCACGACCCAAATCCTAATTTAGGCCGCGATGGCGCCCAGACACACTGTCAGGCAAGCCAATCCCTGAACCCGTTCAAACAACTTCCTGCTTACACTTTCAAAATCATGTCTTTTTCTGCATTTAAAATCAAATAATAAAGAAAATGCTCGTTGACTAAATACGGTGGATAATCCACTTAATGCAGTACAAGAAATACCAACACTTTCCCAGAATCCGGTGACACAAGTACATGAGCAATTTCTAAGAATTTATACAATTATATAACTCCTGTCCGAGAATTTAAATTGGACAAAGGTGATAAAGACAAAAGCGTAGGGACATAGAAGGGAGACTCTGCCAGCTGCGGAACGCCACGGAACAATGCAACCTGAGTAAGTCTCTGAACCAATCACTGCACTATGAGGGTACCTGTGCAACAAAATGCACAGAAAGTGTAGCATGAGTACATATACATATATATGTACCCAGTGAGTATCCCGTCTAAACTCGAAGAAGTAGTGACGAGAGGTCGACTAGATACTCACTAAGGTCCAGCAACATNCAAGTATATGAACACATAATGTAACACAAGTAAGAGCACCAAGTACCAATTCCTCTTATTCAATAATACCTTGCCAATATTGTCATATGTGAACCAGACTCAAGTGTACATATACCGACACGGACAAGACAATCGGTCGGAGTCATAAGGTGGGTCATAAGGACTGAGGTCATAAGCTCCCCACGATCGCGAATCATACATGCGACTCGTGTGCTGACTCGATAGTAATAAGATCCCCACGACCGCGAATCATACCTGCGACTCGTGTGCTGACTAGATAATAATAACAAGCTCCCCACGATCGTGAATCATACCTGCGACTCGTGTGCTGACTCGATAATACTAATAAGCTCCCCACGATCGCGAATCATATCTGCAACTCGTGTGCTGACTCGATAATAATAATATTTACATATAGGTACCTACGGGCACTGACTCGACCGTAAACTCAACAGGATTGTGTCAATATCATATCACTTATAGCCATTTAGGATTTACATCATCATATTTTTACCTTTCCCATGTCATTTCAACAATAAACACAATTTATAATACATGCAATGGTTCAAATAAGGCACGGAATGGCATGCTCGTGGGTCCTACAGCTACCCGACATAGCAATATAGTCACCACGTACGGACTCTCGTCACTTGGTACGTACGTGGCCCCCACAACATGTACACACAGTAATCAAGAACCTATGGGGAGATATTCCCCCTTACAAGGTTGGAAAGGAGACTCACCTCATGTCGAATCTACCTCTCGTACCAAGAACACGCCCGCAACTCCGAACTCTACACCCGAGGACTCGTAACTGGAGTAGGAAAAATCTGTATGATGTTCTTGAGAACGATTGCACCGTATTTTCTGATTCTTAGGAAATCATAATAGAGATTACTGAAAAGTGACTCATTCTGGTCATTCTGAAGAGCACCAACGAGATTCCATTTAGACTACGCTTGTCACACTGTTCACACACATTAGTTGCAACTTGCAACCATTATAAAATGTTTTGTTGTTTCTCTGTTGTATTGTTTGCAGCAAAAGTTCTAATCCAATGTTTAGATATAGTAAGTTGCACCAGCTGAATGATATGTGAAGCAGACTCTAAATGTAATGAATTTTACATATTTGAAGAAACGATAATCTCTTCCTACATAAAACATATCAGAAGGTTATCATATTTTACCAAGTTTTCCAAATGGAAACTTTTTGTACGCGACACATCACATGAGTCATACATATGATCTAAGGGGTGTTGCCACGTGGGGGTGGGTAGGAAATATTAATATTTATCCACTTATTAGATAATTAGGTGATGTCTCGTTACCCGATAATTAACCAATTACCCACATAATTAAGAATTCTTTCCACTTACTTAAAATTATACTTATTTTTAATATACTTTTTATATATATACTTTATACATTATACCACCGTAGTCATATGGTACCTTGCATGGTACTTGTCCCTAATTATCGGGTATTATTGCTCGACCGTATTTTATCCCAAATTTGCCACTTTCAACAAAACTCGTTTTCTTTAATTCGTGTACCCTTTATCCTTCATGACACTAAATTTTTCAGACAATTCATAAATGACATAACGGAACTATTCACGGTCCCGAAATTCCGTTCGGACCTCAATAACATAAAATCATGTTCCAAACAAAATTTCAAACTTAAGGAAATTCTTATTTCTATATTGGGCGCCGAAATGCTCCCCGGTCATCGAAAACCCGTTCCGAACATACGCCCAAGTCCGAAATCATCATACGAAGCTAATGGAGCTGTCAGAATACGATTCTGAGGTCGTTTGCTTAAAAATGTTGACCAAGGTCAAACTTGGCCAAAAGGTCAACCTTAAGGAACCAAATGTTCCTAAAGCACTCTAAACACTTCCAAAATCCGAACCACCCGTCCCCGCAAGTCATAAATCACAAGAAGTCTCTATGGGAAGTCTCGAGGTAGGGGAACGGGGTCCTAATACGCAGAACGACCGGTCGGGTCGTTACAGGCATGCTGCTAAGTGATTACTATATATATATATATATATATATATATATATATCAAAACAAGGATCCAATGTTTACAATTTGGCAACACAAAACTAAAGTATGCTAAGCTTGATCTAATGCTAAAAATATAGCTACTACATGATCCTAATCTAACTATTACACATGATAAATCAGTCGTCTCCCAACATAAGATGTATTGTGGATCCAATATCCAAGTGCAAAACCTCAATGTAGAACCTCTAAAGCTCTCACCAGGCGCCAAGTTTTGCTCTCCAATGGACAAGGCAGACATGAATCTCCAACCAGCTCCATCTATTAGGAATGACCAATTCTCCTTGTATGGTGTAATGTGCATAAACATCTCCTCTTTGTATCCTGCAAACTATAAGCTAAACCAACCCAAATATATGAGGCTTATAGAAGGTGTTGTATGTTCATGGCATAACCTGATAGCCCTTCTGCTTTCATCATCATAATACCTCCAGATTGGACATGAATTCATGCCAATACCACTGGATAATATCATGATAATGGAGCACCGGATCTCCACACTGATAACACCTTCCACCTTAACGTGAGTCTTATCTTTGATCTTCCTTTTCAAAATGTTTATTATGTGCTTCCAAATCATACCAAGCCTGCATACTGTATCACCATCTCTATATTGAGTGTGGTTGTGTAACCACACTAATACCACTGGAAAATGATAATATAATACACAGACTAAAACCATCAATGTCCAATATTTCTCTTGTATCTGATCCTTGTTGCTCTATGTAAATAGGTATCTTTGATCTCCATAATGTTCCCATAACATAATTCACAACCATAGATTGTATATATCACTATTCAAGAATTTGGTTGTGCAAGGCACAACCCTACTGTCCATTAGGGTTTTGTCCTGTGTCGATTTGTGATCTGATCCAAATTGCATTATGTTACCTAGACCTTTTAGCATCCGAATGTCCCCAGACTGAGCATAAGACCATGCTAATACCATTGAGTAACATTCTAATATTCTTCTGATCTAGCTAAGTAGCACAATGCAAACCTTAGTATATGTAGTGTCCAAAGCCTTACCTTGTGAGTTTATTGTGTTCTTTATCATAATTCTTGAGATGATAGGGATTCTACACAATGCTGAACCACCCCCAGGCTGAGCATGAGAACATGCTAATACCACTGGGAAGTCATTCAACACTGTCCAGAATCTCCAATGGCACTCATGTTCATATCTCAAAGTAATCATTAATCTAGATGTTTCTTTTTGGCAATCCTAACCCTAAGGTTAGGAGTTTGAGATTTGTGAAGTTGATTAACCTCCTCCTTGCACTAGGCAGTTCAGAAAATGATTGGAACTCTAGTGTACCTGCAAAAGAAAACACAAGGTTAGCCAAAAAATCTGCCACTGTGTTGCCTTCCCTGAACACATGTTGGATCACCACATTGAAATTCTCCTTCATCTCCTTAATTTTATTCACTTCATGTGAAATTTCCCATGGGGGATCCCATTCTCCTTCAATCACCTTCTTCATTACCATGGAATCAGTCTCTAAAATGATGGGGTGTAGCTCATGTTCAACACAATACTCCAATCATTGCACTATTGCCTTAACTTTAGCTACTATATTGGTTGTTTCCCCTAAGTCCATTGCCCTTGCATACACCAAGTCACCTTCGTCATTTCTCACACAAAAACCAAGTGAACTTGGTCCAGGATTTCCCATTGATGCCCCATTAGTGTTGCACTTATACCATGCTTTATAAGGTAGTTTCCATGATACTCTTCTTGTGATCACCATTGGTTTATATCGTTCAAAAAACTGGATCATATCTGGCCATAAAACTGGAATGTTTGGAAGCCAAGCATATCTTACCTTTGCCAATTGATGCAGTGTCCTATTGACTTCATGTATTACCCTATTAGTAGATACTGATCGCCCATGATTTCTTGCATTCCTTTTCTTCCAAAGCTCCCAAGTGATGATGGAAGGAGCTTCTTGAAATAGAGGTTTCAACGTTGAGCAGCACTTTACATTCCACCAATGTCTAATCAATTGCTTTAGTTGAATCAAAGGCACTGCTATTCCAACAGCTCCCATAAATAATCTCCACACCTTAGAAGTTGTAGGACTTGTAACAAATATATGTTCTATAGACTCCTCTTGAGTTTGCTGGCAACACCAACATCTGGACATAACCATTTGGCCTTGTCTTCTCCACATATCATCAGTAGCAATCTTTTGCCTCCACAGTCTCCATAGAAAGAAAGAGATTTTGAAAGGCAGATCCTTTGTCCACATGAGTCTATACTCCTGATTAGGGGTTGCCCTACGTCTTAGGCACTACTCATACTAAACTTTCCTGATGGGGTTGGCATCTAGTATAGTTTGTCCCAATACTCTTCACTTCCTTCATAATGAATGTTTGATCTTATGTGTTCAGCAATATCTTCAGTAAAGTGTTGCTTCAGAAGTGAATCATTCCACGTGTTCCCTTGCCTCAATTCTTCAACTTCTTGTAGTTCTTTACCAATTGGAAGGTCTTCTGGAAGAACATGATATAATGCCCCAAATCCAGTCCAGTTCTCATGCCATATATTTGTTGTTCCACTCTTCATCTCCCAGAGAATCTCATGTTCCACATCCTCTCTTGCATTCAGCATTTGCTTCCACACATGTGGTCCTTTTCTGAACTGCACCACAGTTGGCATTTCCTTCTTGCAGTACTTGTTCCACATGAAGTTGGACCACAAAGTCTTTGTAGTCCTAAATCTCCACCAAAGTTTTGCAAACATTTCCCTAGATACATCATTGAGAGACCTAAATCCTAGTCCACCTTATTCTTTAGGTAGACATATGTTTTGCCAAGATGACCAGTGTCTACTTCTTCCTTCTTCCCTTGTACTCCAAAAGAATCTTGCTAACAGCTTGTGTAAATGCTCCAGTATGTTTTTTGGATGATCAAGTATTGATAGCATATTACTGACATGCTTTGCAATACACTAGTGATCTGTGTTGCCTTCCCTCCAAAGGATAACATTTACCCTTCCATGAGTGCAGCTTGGATTTTACCTTCTTGATTAGTTCCTTTCTTCTCCTAGCATAGAAAATAGGGCAACCAAGGTAGGTGAAAGGGAACTTGTCTCTTGCAAAGCCAGTAATCATCCCTACTTTTTGTTGAATTCCATGAGCCATATTGGAATGCATGTAATAGGAACTTTTGTGTTTGTTGATCAACTGCCCGGATACCTTCTCATAATTTCCTAAAATATACATTATCTCGCATAAGGAAGGAGGGTGGGCAGATGCAAAAATAATAGTATCATCTGCATAGGCTAAGTGGTTAAGGGGATCAGACCACTTTGGCATGCCAAATCCTACAAAAGACTTATCCTCAAACAGCTTATTCAATGATCTTGATAACACCTCAGCTGATATTATGAATAAGGCTGGAGATAAAGGATCTCCTTGCTTCACACCTCTTGATGATTTGAAGAATCTTGAAGCTTGTCCATTTACCAATACTTAATACCAATTGTTTGAGAGAAAATTCCACACCATATTAATGAAGTGTTCTGAGAATCCCATCTTCCTTAACACATGTAGCAAAAACTTCCAAGAGACCCTATCATAGGCCTCAGCTATGTCTATTTTAATCACCACATTTGATGGCTTACCTCTCAACCTTATATCTGTCACAATTTCTTGTGTTAGAAGGATGTTCTCAAATATGCTTCTTCCCTTCACAAAACCTGACTGATTTGGAGAGATTAGGGATGGAAACAATCTCTCCAATCTATCATGTATCACTCTAGACATCACCTTATTGATGAAGTTACTCAAACTTATTGGCCTTAGATCAGAAAAAGTCTCCACCTTATTCTTCTTTGGAATCAATACAAGGTTGGTATGTGTGATGGACTTTGGTAGTGATGCACCTCCATAAACTGTAACACCATGCTGTGTATATCTCCTCCAACAATATCCCAGCAAGATTGATAAAATAGTCCAATAAATCCATCAGGTCCACTAGCACTTTCCCCACTAAGCTCAAACACTGCTCCCTTAACTTCATCAAAAGTTGGCAGTCCACTCAGCTCCATATTTTGTTCCAGTGTCACCATTGAAGGTACATTGTCTAGTAGTGTAAAATCAGTGGCATCTCCTTTATTTGTAAACTGCCTCTGATATAATTCCACTGCAGCTTTGGCCAACTGGTCATGATCCTCAATCCAAACCCCATTGCTATATTGAATTCTCTTCACTTGAAGCTTCTTTCTCTTACCATTGACAAACCATGTCATTCCAGCTTTTTGTTTCCAATATTGTTCCTCAATGCTCAAATACTTTTTCATCTCAGCTTGAGCCTTTTGAAGAACAATTATATTCTCAATTGTTGGCTCCTCTTCAAACAACATTTCCTTGATCTTAACAATGTCTTCCAGTATAGCCAATTGTTTGAATATATCCCCAAAGGTTTCCTTGATCCACTTTGATAGTGAAGCCTTCACTCTCTTAGGCTTTTGCTTGAACATAAAGAAAGGATCACCATAAAAGTCAGCTACCCAATTCTGCTTCACCACCTCCATAAATGTCTCATGTTTTGCCCAAAAATTTAGGAATCTAAATGGCTTCACAAAATTAGTGGTCTGCTCCCCACAAGTCATTAGTAGAGGAGCATGATCTGAGCCGGTCCTTACCAAGTGTTCAACTTCAATAGTAGGCAGCATATTATGAAATGGTAAATTCACAAAAATTATATCCAACCTCTTAAATATACATTCAACATTTGATCTACTATTCCATCATGTAAAAGGGATCCTTTTGAACCCTTGATCAAACAGTCCACAAGAATTCACACAAAAGGCAAAGTCCTCATATTCAGGAGGATGTACTGGGAGCCCCCTATTTTTCTTCTTCATTTAAAATTATATTGAAATATCCTCAAACTAGCCAAGGAATATCCATATCACTTTACAAATAATACAAGTGATCCCACAATTCCAATCTCTCCATGGCTGAACATTTAGCATATACAAAGGTCATCATCATGTACTGTCGTGAAATACTTTTACAGTCACTTGTTTCTCAGTATCCTCCACCAATTCCCATTTCACCACTGCATCAAAAAATAGCCAAATTTTCCCATTAATGTTTGAGAAGGCAGTCTCCATATTCAACCTTCTCCTATATCTATTTATGAATTATTTCTTTTGAAATTACTCCATCAAAGCAATTACACAAAAATTATACTCCCTATTCATATTTATAAGTCTGGGAAAGGCCTGTTGAGTGTTGACAGACCTAATGTTCCATATGAGTGTCTTAATCATCATTTGTATTGAGATGTTGCCCTTCTGAGCATGATTCTTGTAGGTTGTTGAGGTTCTTTAGGTTGTTTCCTTATCTTTTCCCCCTTTTTGCACTAGATCTAGGTGATAAGTCTGCTTCCCTCATGACTTGTTGAAAGTTTCCCTCAGTGGATTCAATGTATTTTTCTTCTTCCATGTGTTGCTGCCTCTCAATATCTTCACTAACTGGGACTACATTGTGTGTAATAATGTCATGCAGTTGTTTCAATGGAGTCTTCAATGGCACATTGACTTGTAATTGCATGATTGGGCCAATGTCAGATTCACAAGGCATTGGCATTGCCTTTAACTCACCACTAGATCTTAGTACAATTGCCTATTCCATATGCTCTCCAGCCTTCTCACCTGTATCCATCATATATTTAATACTCTCCATTGAAGACATACCAACCTGCATCAATTTAAATTGTTGCACATATATACTGCCTAATCCAGAATTCATTGTAGCAAACTGTCCAGGAATTACTGTTCCATTGAGTTCACCCCCCTTCCTATAGTCTGTATCTTGGTTTAAACACATTGTATCATTCGTAACCATTGTGTTAACATCCCCATCATGTCCCTTTTCCAATGCACAAACTGGAACACCATCAACAAAGGCCAAAATCTACCCAGTTTTACTAGGGTTTACTGTTCCATTGCCTTGCTTCTTTCTGTGAGACATTGGAGATGATCCACCTTGATTTTCTATTTCCTTTGATGATCCTTTATCACTTCCAATTGATTTCCTTGATTGCTGGCCCATAGAACTTAAACTACAATCAACCTTAGTTTTAGGACTGCTAGGGTTTACTGTAGCTGTGTCCAAATTGGTAGTTTTTTGTTGTTGATTGTTGTCTCCATTTTCTTTGCCTCCTCTTGACATGGTTGTATCAATTTGATCTCCTATCACCTCTACCTCATTACACCATAAATCTTTAGTAGATTTTACCTCGTTTAAATCCTCCAACTGGCCTTAATCTTCATGAGATTGTGAAGGAATCTCTTGGCACGATTGATTGGTAGTCCCATTGAGTTGCCTAAGCTCCTCCTTACTAGTACCAAATCTCCTGTTTACCCAGTCAATTGTAGCTTACTTCCTTTCCCTCTCTTCTGTAGTTTGATCATTAGAAGACTTAGAATCAACCCTAATCAAGTCTTGATGAATAGTAGGGGTTGATGGTTGAGTCCTTTTTGGAGTAGGACTCACAAGATTCTCCTTTTACATAACCTCATCCACTGCCTCATTCTTCACACGTTTTAGCTCCTCTTGTATCCTTTCCCCAGTTGGATTAGGGACATTCTCTTTCCCATCTGTCCTAATTCCAATAAACTTAGGGTTAGTGCTTCCTTCTCCGAAATTGTTCCTCTTTTCCTTCTCCTTGTCAACCTTGGATTGCTTTTCCCCTTGTTCTCTCTTATTGCTAATGCTACCATCTTCACCCTTGCCTTCCGTAATCTTCAATGTGGATTTTCCAGCTTCCTCAATTTCCAATACATCAAATTTGTTCTTGGTTGACACTTCTTCAACTTTGGCCTTACCCTTACCCTTACCCTTGTCTTCTTCCTTTCCTTGCTTATCTTTAATTATATATCCCCTCTTGTCTCTTTGGTACGTATTTTTCCTAGCTTGCATCCATTCCTGCTTGGCCGGATTAATTATTGGTTTACCAAGAACCTTACCACTTGTTAACACCTTAGTTGAGTTAGCAGTTGTGTCAATAGTTGTACTCAACACTACTGGCTTCTCCATACCTTGCTCAGTAACTTCTTCATTCCTCCTATCACTGATTTGATCCTCATTCTTTTAAAAATCAGGATTGATCACCCAACACTCCTCTTCTTTGTGACCTTGCTTCTTACATGATTTACAGTATTTGGGCATGTAATCATATCTTATTTTGATCCACTTGGATTCCTCAGGTCCAATCTCATCCTCCTCTTCAATGATCTTGATTCTTTGAGGCAATGTAGCTAGTAAGTTCACCTCAACTTTCACCTTTGCGCATCTTAGTCTTGTACCATTTTGAGTAGCCAAATCAACATGCAATGGCCTACCTACTACCCTAGATAATGAAAAAAAAACTCCTTACCAAAGAAGTTTGGAGGTAGATCTATCCAAGCTATGGCTATAGGGGTTTCTTCATCAGCCTTCCACCAAGGGTTCCACTTAGTACATCTCATCTACCACATTACATTCTCAATCTTCAAGTAATAAGAAGGCTTGGACAATAAGTGAATGTAATCCTCCATTAAAGAAAGCTTAATCAAAACATGATTGTCTTCAATGAGTCCAACTGAACAAGGACCCTTTAATTCACATTGTATAGGCAGAATTTTACGTAGTTCATGAATAACAGGCCTACCATATGAGAACTTACCCAACACTGCCAAGTTTAATCCTTGATGAACAATAGATTGCCTTACTTCTTGCTTTTTCCATCGTATCTATTGATACCCAATTTTTCCTCAAATTATTTTCAAACTTGCATATATACCTCAAAATCACTTTTCATAATGATTGGAAATTTTCCATAATTTTACCAATTTATTTTCCTATTTAGTGTTTTATATTCAATAATCATTCATAAATCGCATTACAAATAATTTCAAATTATTTCTTAGCTCAATATACCATTCTAGTCCTGTCAGGATTTAATTCTTTCATAAATTAGCCAAATTTAGAATTATTTAATTATAATTACAACAATTTTATAATTATAGCCTAATCGTATATCTTATACCATTTTAATCACTTATTAGCCATTTTATATTTTTTATATTAGCTAATTGCCTTAATTGTATTTATTTAACCTCAATTTCTCTTTTTATACAATTATTAGCTATTTTATTAATTATTTATCTATTTTTAATTGGGTATTTAACGTTTTAGCTATTTATTTAAATCCTAGCCATTTTTAAAACCCAACCCACCTGACCCTTTAACCCATTCTCTACCCAGCCCAAAACCAAACCAATCTGAGCCGTTGATCAAATTAGATCAACGGCCCAGATATTTGTTACCTAAACTAAACCCCAACTACCCCTCCCCCCGTCCGACCTCTTATTTTCCCATCTCTCATTCTCTCTCTATTCCTCTCTGATTCTCTCTAGTTCTCTCTAGAACCTTCCCCTTGCTTCCCTCTTTCGATGAAGCTTGCTCATCTTCTCCGGCTGGTTCCCTTGCCGAAAACTATGGCTTCCCATCATCTCCTGGTTATTTGGTCGCCTTACACCGGTATGATGGCACCCTAAGGCCCTCAGGCGAACCTGGAGCGGTTCACTCACCTCTCATGGTCCCTCATGCCATTTTCCGGCCACCTCCGGCTGTCTGAGTAAGAGCTACTACTTTCCCGGTTAACGCCAGCGACATCTTTAAGGTTTTTCTTGTTTCTATGGGTCCCATGAAACCCTAACTCCTGATATCTTTCCGATTTCTTCTAGATTTGCCTTAGATCTATGTATATCATGAAGCTTTTTACATGTTTTTCTTTGAAGAACCTTCTTACTTTAAATGATCTTTCATCTTCAAACTAGGGTTTCATAACCTTTTCTTTTAAATGGTTTTCATACAATTTTCTAGTATTCTCTTAAGATTTCCATTGTGTTTAATGTTTTATTGAAGTCTCTCTCTTTATCTGAGTTATGAAAACCCTAATCTTTCACCTTGAGTCTCTGAATACATGTTTGCATATGTGCTTTATGATTCTCTGAAGTTTTTACCTTGGGATGTTCGTATATGTTTCTGACTTTCTTACTCTCTCTACGTGCCTCCATGTTTACCCTATAATACACATGAATCCTTAGCGTGTATGACTTTACTCTACTGAGATTGCTAGGGTTTCAGAGTTCTTGAACATTGTCTATTTAATTCGTGTTATTTTTCCTTAGCTGATACTGGCCTTATTTGAATCCTTGATTCCCTCAGATTAGTATCCTTCACAATCCCTTAAGGTGATACACTACTGATTTTGACCCATGAGTTATTCACTTGCCTTATTTGATTAATTCTACTGTTTAATCGATTTTAACTAGGATTTTCTGAACCTAGACCAATTGTTTATTCTGTATACTGAGATTATTTTCCTGTGTGGTATTCCAATCATATGAGATACTTTTCTTAGTTAAGAATGACTCCTTGTGATTTTAGTCCCATCCGTGATTCTTTGACTAATTTTCAGAATTGACTTATGCTTTTTACCATATAAATGCACTCAGTATATATTTTCCTTGCTTGAGATACTATGTACTTGACCTTATTACATGCCACATTCTTTACTACTCCTATTATGGTATAAACAGCTTTCTAAGTGATTCTTTCCTTATTTTGATACAATTTACACCCGTTTGAATCATGACACCTTGATTGAAGGGAGTCCAGACCTATGATTGATTTTAATTGGTACTATTTCTATAATTATGTTACTCTATACTCGTTTTAAGAACTATATATACACTCTACTCATCCATCACACACAAACACAGACATAGATACAAAAAACTAATCTGTGCACTCTATTTTACAAAAGAAAAGGTTTCTATACTCTCTTCACCCTCTCTTATGTGCTACTTGCTATTACTTTAAGTGAGCCGGCTGTAAGCCCAGGTTGACTACTGTGCATCTCCTATCTCTGCTTGCATTACTGTTTTCTTCATCATACTAGTATGTTCGTATTTAAGCTTCAGTCATCAAACCAATATGTTTCTATTAATGGTTCAGTTCCTTGTATTTCTTATATGTTTCCACTTGTGGTTCTGCTGTTCAGCATGCACTTAGAAGTCTGAATCTTTTTACATGTCTATTTTCACTTTACTTTGAATGATCAATGTGTCTCTTTGCACTCAGCCTCTGTTCTTTATATGCATCTCCATGCCTATGACTAATATGTTAAATTCAATCATGATGTCAGTGTTTTGGGTGATATGTTTCTCTAATTTGACACTCAATCATATCCCTGACTTCCCCTGAACCCTTAGAAACCCTTCGATTATGTGTCTATGTGTAAAGCTGCCTGCTTCACAGGCTGTGTATTTGTCCCTCAAACCTCTCCCCTCGTTTGTGATTGCCGGACCATCCTGGGTCCTTTATGTGATGCTGGCTTTGTGATTGCCGGACCATCCTGGGATCCTCCGAGGTCCTTAGGAACTCTGACACACCCGGATTATGAAAGGTTATGGCATATGGCATTAAGGACCTGGAGACTTGGGCCTATTGGTAGGCTTCCTATAGTGTAACTTCTTAATTTTCTTATTCACTTATGTAATTCGTGTAACACTGGTCTGTAATAACTGATTGTATAAACGATTCTGGGGTTGGATAGTGAAATGGATGGGGTATGCATACTTAGTATAGACGCGGGTAGAAATCATGTCTATAGGTTTACTTTTCCTATATGTGCAATGGCCACCATGCTTAGGAATAATAGGCCAATCATGCATTAGATACCATGACAATTAGGTTTATTTCTTTCAGCATCTCATCATAATATTCACTTAGAAATCATGTTCATATGATTTAATAACAACAAGAATTGCTAATATGTGACTCTGTTCATACCAATTGTGTTTTTGTTAAAAATCCTGCCTTAGGACAAATGTGTTAACAAGCTGCAATCTTGTTTCATAATGCCGAACACTTAGAGATCCTGTTTTCTAGGACAACGTTAATAATATGGTATTCCAAATAGTCTCCTCAAACTATGATTTAATAACTGAGAAGTACTGCGCATTTAGAAATCACGTTCAGGAATCTTGCATACGCCTCATTCTGGCTCTTTATTGTGCATTTAGAAAATCATGTTCAGGAATTCTGCATATACACCTTTGTACATGCATTAGATATCATGTTATAAGGTCGTATCCGCCCAGTTCACCTAGCCTAATGTATAATAGGTATAAGAACTTCACTTAGTTCTTCTGAAATAAAGATGGTAATGCCTCATGATTCTAGACCCCTAAAACAATTTGTTTACTAATGTTATTTGACATTCCCCGTAAAATTGGTACATATAGTCAAGCCTTAGGTACTGGATCAACTAAAACTAGAAATCTACTCTTCACACATACTGTTTGAGTAACAACAGGTTAAAATCAGTATTTAGAAACTGGTACAATTCCTTCTCTAAAATCAGTAATAAAACTGCCTCGTTATTGCATTCTCGCCTAGACATCATGCCATAGGTCCTGAAGTTAGAAATGGCCTTACTTGTGTTTGAGTCGTGCTAATTATGTGCATAACCAGTGAAGGAATACTTGGGCCTCATATCTGCTCCTATTTGTTTTTCTCCCCATATTTGCAGTCCTAATTGTCTTTGCTTGTCGCTTAGAATTGTGTCCTTTAAACTTAGGGGTCAACCTAGCACCTCCTTTAGGATAGTAGTCCTAGACTCCTCCGGGACTGATAGGATGGGACGGGTAATAGCACGCAATAGAGTTCGTGACCAACACACGCTTTAATTACCTTCACGGGGTGGGAAAGGGTAGAATATAGGTATGATGATCGGTGCGCTAATACCACGTGTAGCCCCTTTCTGAGGAGTGTCTATCGGGTATTGCATTGATGTGATCCATATTGTTTCAAACCTAGGATGTCTTCCTCTCAAATGTTTTATTAGTTCTTTCAAAAATCAATAGCTCCAATGCTTATTTGAAATCCCCTTTTATTTGAGCCATTACTTGCTACTTGCTTATTGTACAAATTCACGAAAACCATTTGGCCGGGAACCACAGTTGTGGATCCTGAGGGGTGCTTAATACCTTCACCTTGGGATAATTTCAAGCCTTTACCCAATCTCTGGTAATGCAAACTAGTCTCATGAGTTAATCACTCTAGGTGCCCTAGCGCACCTTAAAAATCGTTAGGTGGCGACTCTTCTTTTAACCCTCTTCCTTCAAAAGGAGTTGTCAGAATGTCATAAACCCGATCTCCGCTTAAGGGAAAAAGGGGGTGCGACAGTATCATCGGCTCACCATGTAGATATTAAATGGGTTTTAGGGCTACGTTAGGATTCTGCATGGGAGTATTTAATGCTTTAGGTTGTAGTATTTGTGCATAGTTTAAGGTTGGATTAGGGTTTGATATTAGTTGTATGGGCTGTGGGGAAGGGTTTGACGACTGACCAACCTCAGGAGGATAATAGCCAAAGATCGGAGAAACCATTAAGGGGCTTCGCGAGGCTTCGAGCTTCTGTCGTCTCCACAGGCTTTTTTTTTTGGGTGTGATTTTTCTGTTGCGAATTGGTGGTTGCAAACACTGATTTGTGCCTTTTTACTTATTCTCTTCTCTAGAAATAGGGCCCAAGTCTAGGAAAAATTGTCTAACAAGAAATTGGGGTGAATTCAAGAGATTGATAGCCCCAATTAAAGGGTTAAATCTAGAGTAGTAATACCTGACTTGAGCCAATTTTGCTTGCATTGTTTGAACACCCAATTAGGATTGAGAAAGCCAATTAGAGCAAAGTCACTCAAACTACCAAGAGGTATACAATGAGTAATTATGTGTAAAGGTTATATCACGACCCAAAATATAACAAGCTTCTCCTAAATTCTAGACCCTATTAGATACTCGCCTAGGTGTAAGTCACTTCCTTAGTGCTTTTTATAAATTGAGAAAATCCTATAAAAACATTGTACTTAGATTATTTTCAGCAATCAATAGCATTAAACGTAGAATAGAAAAAAAAATCCAAGCATGGTTAGAAGTGCAATTAAAGACAACACACATAACTAGATTAGGTAGAAACCCAACTCCCAACCAATATTAACTCCCTGTGGATATCGATCTCGACTTTTCGGGTAAAATCTGCATCGACAACTCCTCGCCATTATATAGCGGTGCAGGGTTGGAGTCGACCAAAACACAACTAAGGACATATAATGACTCAATGCAGGAAATTGGTCCTTTGTTATGTTGCTCTTTGTTTGTGATGCCTTGAATGTCACTTGCAAGTTGGCAACACACTTGAGAGGAAGCTTGATGAATTCTGGAATGTGCAAGTGTATTGTTATGCCTTATGCTTCATGTTAATATTACATAAGTGACATCGCTTGAATGATGTAAGCATGTTTGGTGCAAAGGCATTCCCCATAAAGTAATTGTTGAACTATTTGCAATGTTGCGTGTGTGCAGAGAAACAGTTGCATCAACTTTACAACTGTGTGGTTTGACTGGTACAGTCAGCAAAGGAACTGATGTCCATCTGTTCCCTTTGTTGTTTCTTTGACTGTGAATGTTGAAACATGTCCCAGACTTGAGACTTGTTGATCTTGAGCACTCTGAGCATGTGGAGCGAGTTCCCTATCTGGTTCTTAATATTAAGTTTGTTAGATCATCAAAAAATAACAGAACACATAACTTATCAACAACCTTCGTTCTTTCATGATATTGGCGATCAACCTTGAGAGTACTTGTTTAAATCATGAAATGAATCCCGCAAGTAAAATAATTCATATGAGAAGTATTATTTATATAAATAAGGACATAAAATTGCAAAAACAAAAATACTAACCCTTAGGATTTGAGATAGACTTCCATGAGATGTTAGCCAATTCCGAAGAATGCCATAGGTAAGAATTTTCTTCTCCCAATCCCTATCATGTAAAGAGAAAAAATAAGATTTTACACAATACCACACAAGGTATAATATATTATTATTATGACATATTGTATTCGTTGGAGGCCAACAAGGTGACTTACACGCTGGACATATTGCAAATGATGAGACACTGGCGATTGAATCTTATTTTTCTTTATGGTTTTTTCCACAATATTCTTTGGTCAAGTAACAGAGCGACGAGCTGGTTGTTTCATGTTTAACCCAACCACATTTGTGGCATTTTCACTATCAACAAATATTGTCTCATCATGGAGAACTTTGCTTTGGAACTGATGGACTTTCATGAGATCTATCCTTATTTTTACTTCCTTCAACTTTGCATTATCTTGTTGTAATATTGTGCAACCAACTCATATCCTTCTCTGGATTCTGAAGCTTCACAAGCAATTTGGACAAGAGTTTGGCATAAATGTCTATACCTTTTACTAGCTTCAACTTTTGGATCACTTCCATCTGGGAATACTTTAATCTCCATTGCAACCAAGTTGGTAACATCTTTTATCCACTTTTTTTTTTTTATATATAATGGTCAGAAATCTTATTCTTGACATTTAATGTGTCTAGAATCATTAGAGCATGTCCACATAGTACACACAATTTGCAACTATAAGAGACTACTTTTGTTGAGAACTTCACAATTCACTACTACTACATGCTCCCTACGGATTCCATGCGTACTAACATTGTATTTAAGAAATTCTCCTTCATCGTGAAAGCCATTTATAGAGACAAGTGATGACTTTTTCTACCGTTTTTTAAAACAAATCAAATATGGTTGCAGTATATATTTCTCTCTCATAGATCAATAAATGAAGCATAACCTTCAAGACAGATATTCGTTGGGTCATGTCACAATTTGACTTGCTTTCATTAGAACGCTTATCATCAACACCTCTTTGAAAATGCTTAAAGAATTGTACAATATCTAATCGGATTTCAAGTAGCTCCTTAGTGTTCCATTGAAACTTTCACTCAATTGTGTACTTCGCATACTGACTGAAAATACATTTCTATCATATGTCATGGACCACTTTTCCCTAATAGCAAAGGTGTTTTTCAACCAAGTATTATCCTTAAGGTCGTACTTCTCAAGCATTTTCTTCCATGCATTTAGAAAATTATCTTCATACTCGTAATGATAAATCAATTTGCTAAAATCACTCGGAAATAATTTATGAGCTCTAAAGATACGGTTAAATTGTTTAAATGTATTTTGTTCCAAGTGCCATATACATAGACGATGATATGTTTGTGGCATTACTAATGAGACTACTAAACATTTGCGGGATCGTGATATGTGATGAATTTGTGGCTTATCTACAGACATAGCTCTAACAAATACAATAAAAATCCATTCAAATGTTTTAGTTATTTCTTCATATATGAGCTAGAAATAGAGAAATGGGAGGATGGTTATGCTTCTCTGCAAATGAAATGATAGAAAACTTCCCATTTGATTGATGACTTTCGACCATGTGAACTAAACAACATGTACTAGTTTCCTTTCTAGGTTTCTTGACTATCGCATACCGCTTGTCTCTTCCTCTATAACTTTCTTTATAACATGTAAAGTTTATCAAATTCATGTATCTATGGACTTTAATTTTGTTTGCATATTCATTTCTAACACTAAACCCAATTGTAGCAGCATATTTGTTGTAATATTCATATACATACGCTTCTTAATCGAATTCCATCCCAAATTTTATTGGCTCAAATAAATGAGAAATATCCATATGTTAATTTTGAGATGGGTTCTCCATAAATATACCGTTAAACAGGAGAAAGTAAAGCATATATCATAAGTCAGCACTTATTTCATAGTAGACTTTGCTTAACACTTGACTTATAAAGTAATTATGAGGCATAGTGTGATGACTCGCCATGTCATCATGCCACATAGGCGTCATTGCATATATTAATACCATGTGGAAGCTTACTTATGAGGAAGACAAACATATGTGAGAAAATTCTAGAGAAGTATCGACATTTTCTTTGGAAGACTCTAGATCCCTATGAATTTGCTAGAAAAGTCCTTGGAATCTTCTAGGATTGTAGCTAATTCTAGAGAAAACCCTTATCTTGTAAATATTAAGGACTTGTGTAACAATTAATATTTACATATTATCCCCTAGGAGACTAGTATATAAAGGAGACCATTCATTTGTAATTCACCAAGTAAACAATTCAAGTTCTCTAACACAAATCTTCCTTTAACATTTCCCTTGTGTTCTTTCTACCATCATCTTAGAGATCTTGAGTGTAGTAAGGCTGACTTGGCATAGAAAGAACGTGAGAAAGTTGTGCAAGATCATGAGTGAGTTTTCAAGTGCCACACGTGTACCTAGTTTGCGACCAAGGATATGACAATGTGGTATCAGAGCAAAGGTTGCAACTAAGGGAATGGAACACGCCATAGACATTAACGCTACCAACACCCAAGCCAACGTCATCCAGGATGCTGCTGGCAGGAAAGGCGGTAACAAAAAGAGGAATGCCACCAACAAGAGCCAGGATATGCCACCTGAGGTTGTATTAAATGAAGGGCTTACATCCCAAGAACCATCTTCCACTGAGGCGAGCGAGAATGAAGTGGAGATCCTGCCCGAGGACGTCTCACTCGATAAAGAGTGGGTGATGAATATGAACGTGGGGATGGACGCCGTGGAGATCTTTGGCCAACGCTTTAGGAAGGTGGAAGGCACCCTTATCATTCTTGAAGGGAACGCTCTTGAAGAGATTGAGAGAATATGAAATGACTTAGAGGGGCGTACACACTCCGATATGGAACTAAGGCAAACCATCGCTGCCTTAGAGTGCTTACTCATGGAGGATTTGAGTACTATCAATGTTATGAAGGCAAAGATATAGTCACTCGAGGAGCATGTTGATGCTGGCGTGACCGAGGTAGCCGGCAATGTTGTGGTGACGAGTGAGGACAAGATCGAGGCTCCCATACCCCTGGTGTTCAAAGGTGTTCGTGACGCACAAGAAGTGGAAAACTTTCTTTGGCACTTAGAGAACTACTTCAGACACAACAAAGTGAGTGACAACGAGATTATGATCAACAATGTTGTTTTGTACCTCTCATAGACTTCCATGCTATGGTGGGGAAAGAATATGGCCGGAGTGGATAAAGGTCTATGTACTATTATCACATGGGATCCGTTCAAATCTGAGTTCAAACCATAATTCATTCCAAACTATGTCTTGTACGAGACAGGGCGCAAGCTTAGGGAGTTGAAGCAAACATGGAGCATATGTGACTATGTCAAGGAGTTCACTACCCTTATGCTTCAAATTCCAAACTTGACCAATGATGACTTGTTGTTCCACTTTATGGACGGGTTGTAAAATTGGGCTAAGCAGGAGTTACAACATCGGCAAGTCGCGGATATAGATCAAGCCATAGTAGAGGTTGAATCATTGATGGATTTCAGGCATGACAAGCATGAAAAAGGAAAAGGCAAGGAGTTAAAGGTTAGTTATGTCAAAGGTGGGGGAGACGATGGCAAAGGCAAGGAGATACAACAACAATACTCCAAAACTCAAGATTCCAAAAAGTAGAGTGGCCATCAGGGCTACGCCGGGAAGAAGGCGCGGGCCGAGAAGAAGGGATATTATATATGTGGAGAGCTGAACGTCTTTAGAATTGTCCCTACCTCAAGAGCCTCAGTGCCAAGGTCCGTGAACGGAAGGAGCAGCCGTAAGGAGAGAGTCCGAGAACCGCATAGTTGGGTATGATCGGATTATGTGGTGCTGTCACGAAGAAAGTTATCCAACCTACCAAGAACGACAATCAATACATGGATCTCACCATCAATAACAAGTCCGCTCGTGCAATGGTGGATACTAGAGCAACTTATAATTTCGTGACTGAGGTTGCCGCAAAAAGACTAGGATTGAAGCTTGCTCTAACCAACTCTCGTGTCAAGACCGTGAATGTCGAGCTACAAAATGCTAGTTGGTAGCTAATGGAGTTGGTGTAAAATTGGGAACTTAGGTATGACAAACTTTACCGTAACCGCTATGGATATCTTTGACATCATATTGGGGCAAGAGTTCTTTACACATTGTCATACCTTGATCCACCCCTACCTCCAATGTCTCTTGGTTATGGAGTGAGAAGGAGCTTACATGATACCTACAGTGACTATGCCACACGGACACAGCCAAGTACAACTCTCAACTATGCAGGTTGTCAAGGGGAACGTTCGTGTTAACCATAACAAATCTGGAGGAAGACAAGAGTTTTCAAGAGACACTGCTACCTTGCATAAAGAAGTTGTTTGGGGGAAACAAAAATGTCATGCTCGAGGAGTTGCCTAAGCACTTGCCGCCTAGGCGAGAGGTGGATCACAAGATTGATTTAGAGTCATAGGCTAATCCACCCGCCTTTGCCTCATATCATATTGCACTGCCCAATCTAGAGGAGCTCAAGAAACAATTGAAAGAGATGCTACATGCTTGTCACATTCGCCCATCAAATGAAACTTTCGGCGCACCAGTATTGTTCTAAAAGAAGAAGGATGGATCGTTGTGCTTGTACATAGACTACCGAGCACTTAATAAAGTCACAGAGAAGAATAAGTACCCAATTCCGCTCATGACTTATTCGATAGACTTGGGCAATCCTAGTACTTTACCAAGGTGGATCTTTGCAAGGGCTACTACCAGGTTCGCATTGTAGAAAGGGATGAGTCGAAGACAGCATGTGTGACGAGATATGGAGACTTTGAGTGGTTGGTGATGCCATTCGGCTTAACCAATGCACCAGCCATATTTTGCACCCGTATGAACAAGATTTTCCATCCCTACCTTGATCAGTTTGTGGTAGTCTACCTAGACAACATAGTTATCTTTAACAACACCTTGGAGGAACAC
Organism: Nicotiana undulata; assembly: GCA_005239495.1. Classification (NCBI taxonomy): domain Eukaryota; kingdom Viridiplantae; phylum Streptophyta; class Magnoliopsida; order Solanales; family Solanaceae; genus Nicotiana; species Nicotiana undulata. The sequence goes on along the minus strand of ML263134.1, from coordinate 220,528 downwards.
ATGGAGAACTTAAGGAAGGATTTCCAAGTCTTACAGGAGAACGAGCTATACATCAAGAGGGAGAAATACAAGTTTGCACACTCAAAGGTGCAGTTCTTGGGCCATGTCATTAGCAATGGCGAGCTACGCATGGACGAGGCTAAGGTAAGTGCTATCAAGGAGTGGGAGGCACCTATAAAGGTAATTGAGTTGAGATCCTTCCTTCTCCATGGTAAATACTATCATCGGTTCATTAGTGTCTACTCAGCCAAGGCTGTAGCATTGACTGAGTTGCTAAAGAAGAACAAGCCATGGGTTTGGACGGAACATTGTCAAAAGGCATTTGAAGGCCTTAAGGCAGCTGTAATAGAGGATCCAGTCTTGGCGTTACCTGACTTTGCCAAGACATTTGAGGTGCACACAAATTCCTCAGACTTTGCCATTGGGGGGTGTCCTGATGAAGGATAAGCATCCCATAGTGTTTGAGAGTCATAAGTTAAATGAGATGGAGCGGTGTTACACGATGCAAGAGAAGGAAATGACTGCCATTGTGCATTGACTTCGTACATGGCGACATTATTTTCTCGGGTCGAGGTTCGTGGTCAAGACCAACAATGTAGCTACTAGCTACTTTCAGATGCAGAAGAAGCTCACACCAAAATAAGCTAGGTGGAAAGATTTCTTTGCCGAGTTTGATTATGTGCTGGAGTACAAGCCGGGAAAAGGTAACGTTGTAACCGATGCCTTGATCTGAAAAGCCAAGCTTGCTGCCATCACTTCACCAAGTTGGGACATTCGTGAGGCTATAAAAGAAGGCATGTAGCATGATCCGGCAGCTAAACAACTTATCCAGTTGGCCAACCAGGGCAAGACGAGACGTTTTTGGGTAGAAGATAGCCTATTGCTTACCACAGTTCGTCGTGTCCACGTCCCTAATTTTGGCGACATTAGACAGCAGATAATAAGGTATAGTCATGACATAATGCGGGTCGTTCATCAAGGACAACATCGCACTAGGGCCTTGGTTGAGTCAGTCTACTATTGGCCACGCACGCGAGATGACATAGATTGTTATGTGCAGACTTGTCTTGTCTGTCAAGAGGACAAGCTTGAGAAACAATAACCCAGAGGACTTTTGGATCCACCACCAGTTTCAGAGCTTCCATGGGAGAGCATGACTATGGACTTTATCACTTTCCTACCAAAGTCTGACGGTTATGGTGTACTATTATGGTGGTCGTGGATAGATTTTCCAAATGCCACCTTCATTCCCGCCTCACCAGGTTGCACTGCCAAGGAAGCCACCAAGCTATTCTTTAAGAATGTGGTTAAGTATTGGGGCTTACCAAGGAATATTATTAGTGATCGAGACCCCCGTTTTACTGGAAACTTTTGGAGAGAGTTATTCGACATACTTGTCACGGTAATGCACTTTTTCACTAGTTTCCACCCACAAATAGATGGAAAAACGAAATGGGTCAATGCCTTCTAGAATGCTACTTGAGGCATTATGTAAGCTCGCATCAGAAAGAATGGTCAAGGCTCCTAGACATCTCCCAATTATCTTATAACTTGTAGCATAGTGAGTCCACGGGGCGGACACCATTTTAGCTAGCCACAGGCCAACAACCACAAACTCCACATTCATTACCAACCGCGCTCGACGGGAAAATTGGGGGCTTATCATATGGACAAAGGATGGGAGGAGAAACTTGACACTGCTAAGTCCTACTTGGATAAGGCAGCTAAGAAGATGAAGAAGTTTGGGGATTGTAAGCGGCATCCCACGGACTATAGAGTTGGGGACATGGTCATGGTAAAGATTAACCCAAGACAGTTCAAGGCATTATGGAGCATGCATCAAAATCTGATTCGCAAGTATGAGAGGCCATTTAAGATCGTCGCCAAGGTAGGCAAGATCTCATACAAGCTTGACATACCATCATATCTTAAGATCTACCATGCCTTCCATGCTAGAATACTTAAGCCATATCATGAAGATAAGGATGATCCGAGTAGGGTCCAATCAAGTTGAGTTCCTATTACTATCACTGCCTCACATGATTGGGAGATTGAGGCTATCATGGATTACCAAGCCAGGCGAAAACAAGGGCAAAAATCCACTCCTATGTTCCTCGTCCATTGGAAGAGGAAATCATGGGAGGAGGCCACATGGGAACGATATGAAGACTTATGGCAATTCAAAAGTAAGATCCGAGAGTTAATGCAGCATCATTGCATTGCGGTCGTTGCAACATTAGGTGGGGGAGTGTGTGATGACACGCCATGTCATCATGCCACATAGGCACCATTTAGCATATTTATTAATTCCATGTGGAAGCTTGCATATGAGGAAGGCTAGCATTTGTGAGAAGATTCTAGAGAAGTATGGACATTTCCTTTGGAAGACCCTAGATCCCTATGGATTTGCTAGGAAAGTAACAATTGTTACAGTTTAGATCCCTATAGTCTGTAACAATTAATATTTACACATTAGCCCCTAGGAGACTAGTATATAAAGGAGTCCATTCATTTGTAATTCACTAAGCAAGCAATTCAAGTTCTCTCTAATACAAAGCTTCCCTTAACAATGCTCGTGTGTTCTTTCTACCATTATTTTAGCGATCTTGAATGTAGTAAGGCTGACTTGGCATAGCAAGAATGTGAATAAATTGTGCAAGATCGTGAGCGAGTTGTCAAGTGCCGCATGTGAACTTAATTAACGACTAAGAACGTGACAATAGTCCCTGCAAATCCCAATTTCTTATTTGATTGATACAATTCAACTAGCTTAGAGAATAGTACATAACAATATATTAGTTTGGCGATCGATTAACCTTGACTCATAAGATAGTCAATTCTAATTTTATATGTAAGTAAAAATGATAAACTTTTAAATTCACTTGCTTTCAAGTCAAAATCTAGTAGATCAAATAACACAATAGTGAAAATTTGAAATTCCACACCAAAAGGTTCGGTTTAAAAATTCCAGTATCAAAGTCCATTCTTCCCCACACCAAAAAGTTCAGTTGGTAAATTCCACAAATACATGATGTACAACTTTTTACTCGACAATTGATACGCTCAAATTACACCTTAAAATAGTGTAAAGTGGTCGATGTCAAATATAGTAATCCAACTAGGTTGGGGTCGAATCCCACAGGGAATAGGCGTGAAAAGTTTACTTGAGTATTGTGAAGCTTAACTTAAATTGTATTTCTATTCCGTTTGAGTAACAAGAGTATTGTAAGTGATTGTATGATAATTGATTGAACTAGTAACAAATATGATTGTATAAGATTATAATTAATTTAGTAAACTACACCAAGGTTGTGTCCCCTTCAATGAAATGTAATGCTATCGGTGTTAATATGGTATATTTCGAATAGAAAGTCCTTTTGATATGCAAATGATTCCTAGGTGACTACCCAATATTTTCTAATAGTTGAGTAGTATTTCCCTTTTATGATTTTCTCAAATATAAAAGAGTTGCAATTAAGATTAATCAATTTATGCCAAATAAAACTCACTTATTCTTAAGTGATTATATTAAACAAGGTTTAACGCCTTGAGTCTTTGATATTTACTTCTACCAAATCCTAACCCACTTTTCCAAGTAAAGAAAGAATATAATGGCACTTGTTAATGTTTGCAACCACCAACAATAAATGAAGAATAATAAATAAATATATATATCAACCAACCATTATATATATATTCAATGTTAAATACCCATTAACATTACACCCATTTTGGGTCCACAACCTTAGTATTTAAAGCTAGCTACACATGCTAAAATACAAAAAGATGAGAATATTAAATGCCATAAAGCTTACAAAGGGCAATATTCTTCACTCTCAAACTTCCAAAAGATGGGAATATTAAAACCTTGGAATGTAACTCCTTTTTCAGACCAGATGCCCCCACAAAACCCTAATAAATCTAATTATAGTGGGCTAAAAATCGGGGTCAATTTCGGACAAAAGTACCCTTCCAGATCTTATATGCGACCGCATATCTGTCGCATAACAGACATGTAGTTCGCATTCTCTTCAGTTCCATCGCATCTTCACAACCCTAGGTTCCAGGTAGTCATCCCATGTTGATTATGCGGTCCGCATTGTTGATATGCGACCGCATCTTGCCATCGCGTTTCTGGACTCAGCAATTTCTACTGGAGGTTTGCAATACATTATGCGGCCCGCAAACTTGTTATGCGGTCGCATAATGGACCTCATTTCTTTCGCATGGATTTGGTCAAACAACCTGTGGTGGTTTGCGGTCTCCATGAGCATTATGCGGTCCGCATGGTTGGTTTGCGATCACATTTTGCCTTCTTCTTGCTCTTTTGCGGCTTTTTGATTTCATTTCCATGTTTGTGGGTCCTCAAGTCTCATGCACTGCAAAACATCAAAATTAAATAAGTATAACAGGCAATTGCATTTGAAATGAGCTAAAATTTAAGCAATTGGTATTAAATGTGCCGAAATACTCCGGCACATCAACAATTGCCACAATAAGAAATGCACAAAAAAATACCTAACTTCTAAGGAATCAAAGTAATGGATAAAGAAGAGTATGGCGAGAATTGTTCAGTTATTTCTAGAAAAATAAACTCCACGACTCGCTGTAATGTTCTCTATTTTTGCACTTTTTATGTTTTTTCTGTTGATTACCTTCAAAGATTGGATTTTCATGGTAAAAAGCTGAAAGATTTTCTATGGTGCCATGATTTTCGGTGTTTCCTTGAAAGAAGATGTATTTTGGCGCGAAGAGGGAGAAATTATAGGAAGTTCAACCGATAAGAGAGACAATATACTATTTGGGAATGAATAAAAGAAGGAATTAAATACTTTAACTATAGTTATGGATTTATTTTATTTCATTAAATCTTCTGCATTGATTTTTAACCATGACAAGTGTCTCTCATCCAAGTAGGAACTTGAAAAAATAGAGAGACTAGAAAATGGAGGGGAGTTGGACTCCCCCTCATTTCATAAATCCAAGTAGAAACTTGAAGAAATGAAGAGACTAGAAAACGGAGGGGAGATCCCTTCCATTTCCTAAATCCAAGTAAGAACTTGGAGAATTGGAGAGACTAGAAAATAGAGGGGAGTTGGATTCCTCATGTACAATGTGAAACCTTATAATTTTCACTTCAAAAAATAAAAATAAAAATACAAGAGCATTTGTGAATTTTATTTTTCATGCATTTATCTAATAATAGAAACAATCAAAACCTTAGAGAGATGTGAGACTTTCTCTGTCTAAAACCCCACTTTCATCCTTTTACTTTAATGTTCACCAACTCCAAACAATGAATCAAACAATACTTCAAACTCACCTACCCCACCACCAAGACCCACCTGACTTGGGAAAAATGAATATTGACAGTCCTTCTACCACCATAGCAATACCCAAAACGTTTCTGCAGACTCTGCTTACCAACGACTCCTTACTCTCTATAATTGTCATCTTCCTTAACAACCAATTGTGGACCTCTCTGATGAAATTACTCCCTCTGAAGATAATGAAGATCTATTTATCCCTTTAACAACAGATGACAAATCAAGATTAGCTACTGCTAAGGGACTCCCACTCATCTAGAAAGGATAGGCAATTGAGAGAGAATAGGGCGATAGCGACAGACACAGGAACTGAAATAGATTAAAAGATTACTTCCGTAGAGGAGAGGGGAAAGCTGCTTAGATAGGGCGATAGCCCGGTTTCTGTTATTATCAAAGTTTTTGGGAAAAGAGTAGGCCATCAAATACTAAGGCAGAAACTTACTGCTTTGTGGCAACCTACTAAACCGCTCACCCTCATAGATTTGGGTTCTGACTTCTTCCTCATTAAGTTCAGAAAGGAGGAAAATATGTACAAGGCATTACATGAAGGCCCTTGGTTTGTCTTGAACCACTTCCTATCTGTGAGGCAGTGGGAACCCAAATTCATTGATTCAAATACACAATTAACATACTTTGTTATCTGGGCGAGGCTCCCTGAACTCCCTACTGAGTTCTATGACAAGGATATTTTACAAAAGGTGGGTTCTAAATTAGGTAAATTGCTGAAGATCGACACTTGCACAACTTCTACTACACGGGGAAGGTATGCTCGGATATGCATCAAGGTACCTCTAGAAAAATCCCTAAAATCACAAATTCATATTGGTAACCATAAAAAAATGGTACAATACGAAGGCCTCAATTTATTATGTAAGGCTTGTGGCAGATTGGACATACCCTAACAAGCTGTTCATATCGCCAAATCTCCAATACCAATTGCAGTGCCTTTGACTCCACCCCGTTCTCAAGCATGCCCACTGATCTGCACAACCGACAATCGAAGTGGCAAACAGTCAGTTCCACCAAAAGAAATAATAATAGGTCATCGCCCACCAGACGCAACATACAGAGAAATCTGCCGGCGGTAGATTCCATGGAGGAACCAGGTAAGTACTCTTTCCCTAATGAGCCGAATAAGGCCCAATTTAATCCTACTAACCCAAAACTAATTGAGCAGCCCAACCATAACTCCTTTAATCAGTTATTACATATTTCAGAGGACATGGATACCACTCCTACTAATAAGAACCCTCCTACAAACCCAATACAGTTTTCTTATGGGCATGTTTACCATCAGATGCATGATGGAATTTCTTCTATCTAAAGACTCCAGCCTACTATGTTTTTCCTAGTGAGCCGAACGAGGTTAAATGTGGAGCCAAAATAGCTTCACCTAACATAAAGTCACCTAGACAGGTAAATCTTCTAAATAACTATTCTAATCTTTCATCACCACCCAGTCAATTCCCCACGGTAACACACGCTCAACAGCCACACCAAGACCCCACTCCTACTAATGACCCTCCAAAATTGGCAGACCAATCACAACCATACAAATCAACTGAGTTACACTGCAGCACCTGTGATTATCCTCAACAAAGAACACTTAATATTAATAACCTGCATGCTACAGTAGCCTATCCACCTACTACTTCTTAAATTTCTATACTTAATAATGATTACCAACCATGTGATATACATCACCTCGCCACCTCTTCTCCATCAGCCTCATTAACAATTAACAAGGAAAATAACGCTTATAATACTACAACTGAAGAGACTAACTCTTATGTACTTTCTTCAAAAATTCACATCACTCATTTACACTCTCTCTCAAATTCCTTCACTAGTCATGCAACGCCCAAACTTAAGCAACCCACAAAACAACAACTTTATGAGAGCATCTATTTATAACAACAATTAGTTTTTTCATCTTCCCCGTCTCATCATGCAAGGCCCACAGATATCGAATCCAACAGCGCCTCTGATATACACCTTCGAGACCATCTTGATGGACCAGCCTCTACAATCTTGGCTAGAGATGGGTCTCCAAGGCTATGCACTAGTCTTCACCTAGGAACTCAACAATCAGGAGGTGGTCCTGCTAGTCCAAAATCTTACTCATCTAGTAGAAATTGTAACGGAGGGGATGAGGTTTGGGATGGAAGCATATGCACAAATACAATGGTACACCACTCAAACTTCCTTCATAATCGAGCACCAAGCATCGACCTCTCAGGTACCTCAGTGGGAATACCCCCAGTACCCTCCAAATCCACAAGTCAACCCTCATCTGAATCTACTACCATTCTATCCTCCGCACCATTGGGGGAAAATATATGCCCCTTGGTTCCATCCACTGGAGTCATTCAATCCCTTATCCCCATACTCTGCCCCCGATCAGCCCATTCGATCTATTGACTCCAACAGTGAGTCCCTCTCCTTCACCACTACTATCTCCCAACGCACTATACACACAAAAAAATTAGATAGTGGCAATCTTAGAGAAAATTAGGGAAACTCGCACGGAATTTCGGTGGCTCAAAGGCATTCAACTCTACACCTTAAAAGAGCAGTACGAAAAAAAATTCATACTGAAATGCCCACCCGAGCTACTCCTGTGCAGTCTAAATTTTTGATTGATGACCAATCGAGAAGAGGGAAAATATGCCATGGTCATAATCCCGACACTTCGAGTGACTCAACCAGTGGAGGTCTGGGAAGTGATGGCCATAGAGCAGGCTCACCCCCACATTCCCCGTTTAGGATAATCAGGCTACTTTTTCATCCCGAAGCATGAATTTTTTATAATTTGGAATTACAGAGGTTCTCACAATCCAGAATTCAGGAGGCACTTTAGATCTCTATTAGACAATCGTAGGCCAGTGTTGGCAATCCTATTAGAAACACACATGCAGGACCATATTGTGCTTCGTGATGACTTCCAGTTCACCCATATGTCCCAAGTGCCAGTCAATGGACTCATCGGTGGTTTAGTTGTGCTTTGGAATAAAACACTCATTACAGTACAGGAGATGTGAATGTCTGAGCAAGAAATACACTGTCTAGTCCAGGTATGTCCTTCTACTCCTAAATGTTTATTACCCGCAACCTATGCTAATACTTCATATGGAGATAGGAATTTTCTATGGGATAGGCTTAGATATTTTCATGACAATTATGTCTTTGGTCTATGGCTTATAGGAGGGAACTTTAATGAAATACTAAATGCGCGGGAAAAGTTTGGTGGGCTGCCAATTAATAATAAAAGAGCTGATAATTTTTCAAGCTTTATCAATTCATGTAGCCTATTAGACTTAGGTTTTAAGGGTAGTCGTTACACATGGACTAATAAGCGACGTAATGGTTCTACCATTTTAGAAAGGTTGGATCGTATTCTAGTTAACTCTAATTGGCTTAGTATATACCTAGAAGCCTCAGTTCAGCACTTACCTCGCACTTATTCAGATCAGTGTCCACTACTACTCACGCTTGAATCAAAATCGGCCCCATTATTTAAAAAAATTAGATTTGAAACAATGTGGACAACACACCTACAATTCCAACACTTAGTTCAAGAGGTCTGGCATAATCAACTAGATCTTATTACCACAACCAAAATATTTGAAGAGGAAACTCTTAAATGGAACAAGCACACTTTTGGGAATATCTCACTCGTAAAAGAAAGATACTATCCAGGCTAAAAGTCATCCAATCCTCCATTCATTACCCTATTAGTACTTTCCTTCAAAATCTAGAACAACAGTTAACAAATGACTATAGTAATATTCTTCAATTAGAAGAAGATTTTTCGAAGCTCAAATATCGAATAGCTTGGTTAAATGATGGTGATGTCAATACTAGGTTTTTCCACATATCCACCCTTCAGCATAGAAGAAAAAATAGGATCACCGCCTTACAAGACACAGTGGGGAACTGGACTTTTGATACTACTGAAATTCACACACAAATGTTTAGTTACTACCAACATCTTTTCACGACCGAACACACTCATTATTATATTAAAGCTCATACATCCCCTCCTTATCCTACTTCTTGGGTTGGCCAGCAATACTTAATAGCACATCTAACGAACTTTGAAATTATCCAAGATCTAAAAAGTTTTAAACCTTATAAAGCACCGAGCCCTGATGGACTTCATCCTTTTTTCTATCAAAAATACTGGAATGAGGTAGGTGCTAAGGTTACCCACTTCTGCCAGCAAATCTTTACAAAAAAAACTCATTCATATAGAGTTAAATCTTACCTACATATACCTAATCCCCAAAGTTAAAATGCAACCACAATCCAAAAATATAGACCTATTAGTTTGTGTAATACTACTTATAAACTAATTACCAGAATCATTGTGAATAGGCTAAAGCCTATCATTTCAAGAATAATAGGACCATCTCAAACAAGCTTTCAACAAGGGAAAAGAGCTTCTGACAATGCTATAATAGTTCAGAAATAATTAATCATTTCTGTAAAATGAAAGGGAAAACTAGTTATATGCTTCTAAAATTAGACCTCGAGAAAGCTTTTGACCGGCTTGAATGGTCGTTTATCAGGAAAACTCTTATTTTATTTCATATTCCAAAGTCTCTAACCGAGCTAATTATGTCTTGCATTACTACTACAATTGTTTCGATACTTATTAATGGAACACGAACTTCCTATTTTAAGCCTTCACGGGGAATTCGCCAAGGGGACACCCTATCCCCATATCTATTTATTATGTTCATGAAAATTCTTTCACGCACAATTAATCAATCAGTTGACTATCTTAACTGGCAACCAATTCGGATCTCCAAACATGGTCCTGACATCTCCCACCTTTTCTTCGCTGATGATATCATGCTGCTGTCTAAAGTCAATACACCCAGTTACAATCTTTTGCAATGAAGGAAGGTCACCCGGTTGACATTCCTTCATTGCAAAAGATTGGGCCTCAACAAATATCTCCATCTTAAAGTTGGAGCTGCTACATCTGCAACATGGAAAAATATAATACAAGGGTGGCATAACAGCCAAATGGGTCTACACTAGATAATAGGTACAGGAACCAATATTAATCTATGGAATGGTCCATGGGTCAATCCAGGAACCACCTTAAGGTCCTTGCTAATAGGTCCTCTACCTCGCTCTCATGATACTCATACAGTATCAAGTTTGCTAATAAACTGTATGTGGAGGTGGGAAAATCTTTGCTTTGACATACCAACAGAACTCAAAACAATCATTAACAAAATTTACATTTCCCAATATAATCAACAAGTTGATCACCTGTATTGGGGTCTCACTTCTGATGGCCAATTCAAAGTTCAATCAATGTACCAAACTATGCTCCACATTGGCTTCTCCCAACAGCATGATTCCACACAATTCAATTGGATATGAAAATTGCTAGTTCAACCCAAGATCCGCTATTTTCTGTGGCTAGCTCTTCATAATCGAATACCAACACTACACTACCTAAGCCACATAGGGATATCTTCAATCTCAAATTGTCAATTCTGTCTTAACACTCCAGAAACTATTAGTCACATCTTCTTTGAATGTTGTAAGGTTCAACATTACTGGCATTTAATTGACTTTTCTAATTCTGTTAACTCTCTTCCAACCACAGACACTCCTATACACTGGTTATGCAGGCTTATGAACTATAAAAGGATTCACATCCCTTATAAGATAAATCCTAAAACCTTCTTAGCTATTAGCCTCTGGCAAATATGGTTAACTCGTAATAGAAACCTTCATGAACATCAAGAAGGAAGACTTAATCCTTATAAATCTTTACAAAATTCTCTAGAATATGCATATTTGGCAACACCAAATAAACCTAATTTCCATAGAGTTCCCATCCATTTACGATGGATTCCTCCAAGGATGAATTTCTACAAACTCAATACGGATGGGAAAACTTATGTCGACAGAGACACAGATGGTATTGGAGGCGTCATTAGAAATCACATAGGTGACTGGATAGTAGGATTTGCTGGCTTTGTTCTTCATGTTCACTGTATCACAGCGGAATTGCAGGCACTCATAACAGGATTACACATAGCAATTCAAATGAACCGGCTGCTACTGGAAGTAGAAACGGATGCCAAGGAAATTATTACACTGTTAAATAATACAAGCCCAAATATTTCTAACTTTCTATTTGATTGCAGGCATCTCCTTAGGTCTCTCCATGATCCAGCAATCCACCATGTGTATAGGGAACAAAAAGGCGTAGCAGATCAACTTGCCAAGCTAGGCCGTGAAATGCAACTTACTGATGAGTTGCAATTTTTTTTTAATGCACCAGCCTCAGTTTCGGATAACCTGCTAGCAGATAAACAGGGTACACTATATCATCGTATGGTACCCACTTCTGAGTTGGAACAAAATAAAGATCGTGTTTCAACTACATCTTTTGTTAGTAATAGTATATGCACTAGGACTCATTTTGATACTTCAGGTAGACAAGCAGTAGTCCCTAGATTACAAGTTCCCCAGTGTGTATTAGGCAATAGCTTACATAGTTGTATTAGTATAAACTTTCATTCTGCCAGCACTATAGTGCATGAACACCAAACCCCTGTACGCATGCTTTAATATATATTAAGTTATCTTTTGTACCCAAAAAAACATATGTCTTGAAATAATATTTGAAGCTAGTCACAGAAGAAAAGTCCAAATATCCTATCATTTATTTCCAACAATGTAAATTTCTACATCTCCAAATTAGAAAGCAATGGTTTACTCTCTCAATTTAATTTGGGGAGAAATCATACTTCCCTTTTAATCGTTGTACAAAGAATCAAATTCATCCCTCAACTTTAAAATATATATATACGCCCTTTCGTATCTCAATATTCAATGACTCTGAAACACCATGTGAGGAATACCCCTTCTTTATAAAAGGTTTGGAAATGAATTTACACTACTTTATGTGAATGCAAAGGCGAAGCTAGGATTTCAACTTTATGAGTTTTAGATTTTATAACGATGCCTTTAAGTGATAATAACTAAGTTATAAATCTATTATTTTGCGCAAATACGTAAATTTTTTAACACCAACACACTATTTGGGCAAAAGCTATTGAATTGATCCACCGTTGTTTGATATGTTGCATATGAAAGCAATTCTAATTACTTTCCATCTTCATAAGTCTGTTTTCATATGAAAAAGAAACACAAGAACAGAATAATGACATACTAAGGGGTATGTTTAATATAAAGGAAAATATTATTCTGAAAAAGGAGTGGTTTTATAACTTATTTTTTCTTGTTTAGTTGATGAGTGAAAATCCAAAAATAATTTTTAGTGTTTGATTAGAGAGTAAAAAATATTTTTTAGAAAAATAATTTTTTATGCTACCCTCCTTACCCCATTCTCCCAAATTCTCATGTTTTCTGTGCTCTTCCCCCCTCCGCCCCCCTCTCCCCCCAATACTCAATGTTTTCAAGACTTTGTTTTCTTCAAGAATTTACTTATTCTTTTAAAAATTAACACAAACTCAATGGAACTAATGTGTTGTTTTACTTTTTCACGCAAAAACAACGTTGAAATTGGTTCTCCCTAACTAAAATGAAAATACTCTTTTTTTGGTTGAAAAAAAGTACTCTTTCTACAACGTGAAAAGAAAATACTCATTTTGTTGAAATGGAAGAAAATATTTCTTATACATCATGAAAAAAGTACTTTTTTGTTGAAATGAAAGAAAATACTTTTGATTTGTATTATTTTGTTGAAATGAAACAATATAATTTTTATACATCATGAAAATAAATTAATTTTTTGCTTAAATAAAAGAAAATAATTTTTACTACATCATTTTGTTGAAATGAAAGAAAATACTTTTTATACATCATGAAAAGAGAGTACTCTTTTTGTTGAAATGAAAGAAAATATATTTTTACATCATGAAAAGAAAATATTCATTTTACTCAACATAAGTAATACACGCCATGAACGATAGTCATGCCTCCTTAACTAACTTAATACACTCTTGCAGGTCATTAATGCATCAGAAGAAGGGCCTACTACTACGGCATAACTTCAGAGAAGGAAATGCAATTGCAGATGCACTAGCTAAGGAAGCAAAAAATCAAGAAAAAATATATATGCCGGATAAAATAAAATTGTTTGCAGCACTGCCATTTTGTGTACAACAAATGCTGACCATGGACAGAAGCGGGGAAGGCAAGCATTCAAAGAAACTTTCTATTTCTGTTTGTAATATGCTTAGAACCCTAGGCAATCAAAACATTGCTAGTGATACTATTTTGCATACTGGGTTGCCTAACAATAATGTCACTCTAGGTGACACAATGCTATGTAATGGTGCCTATTAACTAATATATATATAATCCTATTACTACTAAAAAAGTACTTTTTTATAGCATGAAAAGAAAACACTCATTTTATTGAAATGAAAAAGAAAATACTCTATTTACAACATTAAAAGTAAGTACTCTTAATAATATTTCTATTTAGGGTGGGGGTGGGGGTAGGCCGGATGGGCAGGTCTTAGCGGTGGGGTGTGTGAGTGGGTTGGTGGGGTGGTGGGAATATGGTGGGGAAGGTTGAAAAAGAGTTTTGGAAAATATTTTATCTTCTCTTGATAGGGAAAGCATATTCCTTCAATTGGAGGAAAATGAGTTCATGAGAAAAATATTTTCCAAAACATTTAAGCCAACCAAACATGGTAACTTTGTTCCAAACACACCCTAAATCAAAGAATCCTTATTATCAAAATCGCATATCCTGAGATGCCACTATATTTCTGTTTACCCTTAAAATCGGATAACAATTAAACTTATAATGTGATTTTAAGAATATGTGATTTTACCTAATATCAATTGATAAATGCGATGATTAATAAAATAAAGCGAACCAGTGTGGAAATGCAATTCAGCCCTCAAGCTAGTATGCCCTCGACTGACTGATACTAGAATAATGAAGTATAAAGCAAACTGGTGAACAAGAGAGTATAAACGAGAGAGTGTGTTATATTACTTTGATATACGATAATAATATGTTTTACAAATGATTAGAACCCTATTTATATAGTACAGGAATTCTACTTATGGTACAATCCAATTTACAGAAGAAAATCCCATGATTAGCTAAATAATCGTTCTTGATTTGATCTGTTCCGAGATTTTAGCCATGGTCTTCAACCAATGTGTAGCACATAAATTTCTTGTAAGATTCTACCTTGTTTGGTCTCGATCCTTACTGGTCTCGATCTCGACAGATACCTTGAATTCCAAACTCAGTACCTTGTCCTCATGCCTCGGTCTAATCTACTATGACACCGATATTTGATCCATCCCCCTGGTATCGATTAATCAGTAAAATCGGATGGGCCCGATTAACCATATACAGATAGTCTCATCATTATTTGGAGTGTAATGACAAGAAACAAATTGAGCCTTCGATTTTTACCTCGACCTGTCATGACGTTATCTCCATGATGTAAGCAACAGAACTGATCGAAATGTCCCGTCGATAAAGTTCCCCAAGTTATTAATGTATGTCAGTTGACGGTCGGTCACTAGCAACTTTGAACCATCGCCGTGAAATCCATAAATAAGCCTATTTTCCACTCTTTCAAACTTTACTTTTAACTTCTTTCTCTCTAACCTTCAAAGCTCTTTGCATTTTTCAAGTTCTTCATCTGCAAATTTTCAAGTCTCACTATTAACCTTTTCTTAAAACACCAAATCATATCATCTTCATCTTTCTTTAGCTTAAAAACTTAATGGCGAAAACGTCAAAGAATGTGCCACAAAAAGAAACTGCCTCATCCTCTCAGCCGCCTGACGGGAAAACACCGGTGGAACCACGCCTTGAAAAATGTATTCCTGGGGGGTGCGTTATCAGATCCGATTTCAAGATCGAGAAAGCCTCGTCGGTCCCCGTTGGTTGCGAGCCAGTATCGAGATACATATGCTCGATACCTGAGAGCTTCCTTGAAAAAGTAAGAAGGATTGTAACTGGCAGAACAAAGAGGTCGTGATATCGTCCCCAAAGGAGGATATTACCACCCACATGGAAGGGTTCTTAAGTTTTTACACTTATCCTTTCATGTTGGCTCCCCTCGACCCAATCATTGTTGACTTTTGCAGAAAGTATCGGGTGACTCTCGATCAAATCCACCCTTCCTTCTAGAGGATCATAATATTGCTATGATTATTCTCGAGCAAAGTTGATGGGCTCCCCTTTACACTCGACCACCTCATCAGGTTATACAGTCCCCGGCTTTACCGAGGTGGGCTAATAAAGCTCTAGTGTCGAGCCACCAAGGTTTTCATCTCCAACATAGACGAGGACAAAGATCGAGGCTGGATGGGTCGGTTTGTTCGAGTGAAAATTTTGGACCTGATTCCAGCCGAGAAGATGTCGTTCCCCCAGAAGTGGAATATGAAACGTAAGCGCGATCCCATTATTTAGCCTCTATTTTTAATTTTTCTTCTTTACTTTTGCTCATCGATATCCTTTTCCATGGTGTAGCAGCTGCTTGGATACCCGGTGTAATTCCTAACCTCAAAAGCTGGGTTAGGGACCTGGTCTCGACTTCGACGTATGCTGAGCGTGCATGGAGCGACTTTCGAAAGGCCAATGGGAAGCCAAATATCATGGTAAGCCTTTTTCATGTATTTGATGCTTTGGTTAAAACATTCCTCTCCATACTTACTCAATTTCTTTTCTTGCAGGTCTCGGCAAAGATGCAGTCATGAGGTCCCCATCTAAGGAAGAAGAAAAAACTTTGATCTCGGTCTCGAAGCCGGTGAAGGATAAAAAGAGAAAGAAGACCTCAACCTCCAAGGATCCATAGCCCAAGAAAAAAGTGGCTCGTAAGCCAAAAAAGGACACCTTCCCCTTGCCTGCGGAGTCGATTCGACTCCTAAGAGAGGAAGAAGAAGAAGAAGAAGAAGAAGAAGAAGAAGAAGAAGAAGAGAAAGACGGATCCGGGCTGGTGGCCTGAGTAAAGATAAATACTGAGGCTTAGAAGGCAGACGAGCCAGTATGATCCAAAAACATTCTGCCCCGAGCTGACGAGGCCTCATGAGGAGACTCGGGTGGATTCCCCAAGTCGGCAAAGGCTGAAGATGCCTTATCTCGAGGCAAAAAAGTGGTAGAATCGGTTGTAGAGGTCAGTCTCGAGGCTCCTCGAGATGAAAAGAATGCCCTAAGAGACCTACTTAGGTCAATAGATGTTCGGGACTCCCCGTCCATCCCTTCATTTTTTGAGGAGACGATTCGGGAGGCTCATCCCTTCCGTGGTTATTTTGCCAGGATCGAGTATGTTGTCGGCCTGAGCAACTTGGAAATATCGAGGAAGTATTTGGGTGGAACCTCCTCGAGTTTTAGAATGACCGATCAGTTCCCCTCTTCCAACGTCTGTCTTGGGAACAAAAAGAGAATCGTCATCTCCGTCTCGGAGGATGCCCGAGTTTTTGTTGCCCCCGTAGGGGTGGCCAGTTATCTTTGGGGTCTGGTCACGGAGGAAGACCAGGCCCTGGTGGACTAAGTAGGAGCACCGTGCCTCTTCAATAAGGCACAACAAGCCTTGAATCGGGTAAGCCTTGACTTCCCTTGTTTACATTATACTTGTATTTTTCTCTTTGTCTAATTTCTTTCCTTTTGTCCATGTAGGACTCGATGCTTCATCATGAGGCATTTTCTAGGTCTCGAGCAGAATTGAGCCAGAATGAGGCCGACATTCAAAGGCTCACCGAGGAGAAGAATGCCTTTAAACTTCTCAGTGGGAAGAAAGAAGAAGAAATCAAGGACCTCCGAGCCGAGCTAGCCGCGGCTCAGAAAAAACAAACTGACATGACTGAGAAAGTATAAAATCTTAGAAGCTCATGGCATCGGTATGGGAATGGTCGCTAACAATTCGATCTCACAGGTCCATAGAAGCTCGAGAGAATCGAGCAGCTTCGTGGAGAGGTCGATGGGGTGAAGGCGGAGACCTTGGCATGGAAGCAAAACATGGACCGCCTTGCCTTAGAGAAGGAGGTTGATCGATCCCAGTTGTCATCGGCTGCATAGAAAATTTAGGTCATGAAAGAGAAGAGCTTGGCACAAGCCAAGAAAATTGAGGAGCTCGAGGCTCGGTTGGCCACCGAACTTGCAAAGGCTAAATTTGAGGCTGAAAAGGCCAAGGCCGATGCGGAGGTGATCGTGGACGTCTACCGGTATGATGCTGAATACGCTCAAGCCCAAACAAATAAAACTACTGAGTGTTGTTTTAGACGTCAATACCACACAATTATATAAGTTAATTGTGAAGTACCCAATTTTCCGAGTGCTGTCTAACTGGAAGAACCTGGTTCTTCTTGGTGTTCCAACTACTGCTGTTTGTGGAATAATAAAAGCAGTAAAGTAAAAACATAGAAATTTTTACGTGGAAAACACCTGGCTCAAAAGGTGAAAAAACCACGACCTACACCTCAGTAGGATTTTCTCAAACTCTTCACTAAAACTCTGAGCCAAACGGACTTATAAAATAAACTCTTTTGTAATCCTAGGACTAACTCTAATCCTCTTNAAACTCTTTCACTAAAACTCTGAGCCAAACGGACTTATAAAATAAACTCTTTTGTAATCCTAGGACTAACTCTAATCCCTTTGTATCAACTAGCCTCTAGCTAATTTCTACAAGCTTCAAGTTAACTCTAACTTGAACAATGTGTACCTATTACAATTTGCTTCTAAGAAAGCTGATAAGATACAATATTGAAACACCTACTACAATCAACTAGACTCAATACATCAACGATGAAACTGGTTCTTCTAGCTGATCTGTAGCTCCATATTCGCACTCTCCAATTTGGCTCGAACTGCTTGCAAAATTTCTTCACGAATTTTTACTCTCAGTTCTTGGTAAATTTCTGCTTTTGTGCGTCTACATATCATAAGAACAATCTGCAATTTATAGGAGTTAGTAGATAAGGAATTAACTAGAATCCTAATCCAACTCTTCCATGGTGAAAGAGTTCTAGTCAAACTCAACTCCTAAATCCTTCCTTATCTTTGATTTTGTTCTTATTGAATAAGGAGTCCTTCTCCAATTTCATTTTTGCAATCTTTTCCATCAGAAGATATCTCAATTTTACCAGAACACATTTAACTCATGCATGTTCATCTCATGTGCCTTTAACTCTGCTAGTCTATGTCACCTGTGATGGACCTGGTTCATCTCGGAATTCCTTTGTCAATCTTCAAAACTATTTCCTTTCTTGGGCCAACAAATTCCCCCTTTTTGATGATGACAAACTTTGTGCTTCAGGCCTGTTTCAGGTTATTCCAACAGTGACACATAATAGAGTATTAAGCATTTATCATAAAGAACCAAGTTCATTAGGTTATAAATATCACATGTTCAGAGCACAACCTATCTTCCCCCTTTTGGCATCATCGAAAAGTTGCAAAACAAATTGTGTGAATCCCAGATTTTTAACACTTACTCATGGCCATTTGGGCAACTGCATATGCAATCATGGATTAATCATCAATAATCAACTAAGAATTCAAACTATCAAAAATTAGAGATGCTGAGTTAGAGCAAAAGGCATCAGATTTCCTTGATAGAGCGAATACGATTCTGCCACAATCCACAAAATAAAACAAAAACAGTTAAAACATGAGCAACAAACAAAAATTCTGAATCTGGGTCACTGAAAGTTCTAGGCAGGCTAGGAAATTAAGGCTTGGAAAAACTGCAGACCTGGTTCATTTAGCCAAGATAGATGGTTCAGCAAACTTAGAAACAGATGAAGACTTCTTTGAGCAAGTCTTGGCTTTCTTGAGCTTAGGGTTCTGAACCTCTACCTCTGCCACTTTTTCACTTTGATGGACCAGGTCCATCTCATCCACTTCAACAGCCTCAATAGGCTCAAAAACCTTTTCTTTCCCTTTTTCCAGTCTTTTCTTCTTACTCTCCTCTAAAGCTCTCTTCAACTCGTCCTCACTTTTCTTTACCTTGCTCCTTGTAGTTCTTCCTCTTAGAAGAGAATTATTAGAAGTCTCAGAAGGAGCAGTTTTTCTTTTCTTACTTTCTCTTGTTGTTCCAGACGTTTGAGCTTTAGGAGTTCTTTTATTCTTTGGATTGTAATTATTGCCTAACATTTTCAGCAAATCCGCCAAGGTTTCCTCAGTAGATGAACCAAGTTCATCTGTGTGCTTTCCTAAATTTACTAACCCTTCAGCGGCTTCTCCTGATTCACTTCCCCCTGCGTTCTTGCTACTTTCTTCCTCCTTTTCTGGTTCAGCTCCATAAATAGTCATTTTTAAAAATTCTTGCCCTATTCCCCTCTCTTCACTCCTTACTCCCTCTCTATCTTTTTCTTTTTCAATTTTAATTTTACCTCTTCTCCTTCTTATCTCAGGCATTTCCACATCTACCACATACCTAACTAGTATGAACCTATTTTCTAAGTTTTCCGCAACCTCATAAATGACCTCAGAAGAAGGTTTTGGTACAGAAGTTACATGTTTAGAATCAGAAGACCAAGTTTCTTCCCCCTTCGTCACCGACTTGAAGAGTCATCGGAAAATTTGGGAATGGTTCTGAAAGGGAGGGGATGTCTTGAATTAACTTTTAGTTTTGAATAGACGGTTAAGGCTTCCCTAGAATCTAGGTATTTTAATTTGGTGAGGATTCTTGTTGAAACAGAACTGGTTCAAAGTCAAATGGATAGGCTTTGAAAAGATTTTGAGTTTGGGCAGAGTTCTGCTCATGATTTAATTATTAGTATTTCAAAGTGTGCAGAGTGTAGAACACATACCTCGCCTTTCAGATGAACCAGCACGATGAACCAGGTTCATCATTTCAGAATCCTCTTGATCAAGCCTCAATTTGCAAAGATAGAAAAATTTTCATTTGTGATCAGTGAGTCATATCAAAACATGGCATAAGAGTATACTTTTTACAGTATGAGACTGAGCAATCGTTAATTTGATTATTTACACAAATTCCTGATTTTCTAGCCAATTTTTTCAGTTTCCCTTCTTCCTTTTTTCATGTACATTCTGAACTGGTTCAATCAGGTGATCTTACTCATCCCTAATAGTAACTTGTTCCTTTCAAATGCTCTCTACTCAGTGCTTTTGTAAAGATATCAGCAATCTGTTTATCAGTAGCACAAAACTCAATAGGGATCAATCCCACAATCCATTAATTGTTGTTTCATCCCCAACATTTAGAAAACATGAGGCAGCAGCACACTCAGTTTCAGCAGTAGATAAGCCCTCAGAATTTTACCTTTTTGGTGGCCCAAGGCACAAGACATGAGCTAATAAAGTGTGCCATACCTGAGGTGCTCTTTCTATCCACAAGAAAAGCTGCATAATCAGCATCATCATATTCCACTAAGTTGAAATTACTACCTTATGGATACCATAGACAAAGGTCAGTGGTGCATTTTAGGTATCTCAAGATCCTCTTGACAGCAGTCAAGTGAGACTCTTTTGGATTTTCCTGGAATCCAGCACAAAGGCCTACACTGAAAACAATGTAAGTTCTGCTAGCAGTGAGATATAACAAAGAGCTAATCATTCCTCTATACATCTTCTGATCAGATGAATCGGGTTCATCCATATCCAATTTCGTGGATGTTGCATAGGAGTGTCAATTTATTTGGATGTTCCTTCCTGGTTTTGTTAATGAGGAATAGGTTCATGGACAGGTTCCTTCGAGGTTTGAGGATCGGTTCCTCTCTAGTAAATTTCCCCTGTCACGTTGCCTTGGGTGGAAGGACCTGTTCTATCACCTATTCTTTCCTGTGATGTTGCTTCAGGCTGGACTGTGGCTTCATCATTTGAGTTTCTTGTCAGTCCAATCTATTCATCATTTTGTTTCTTATCAACCCCAATGATCTCACCTTTATTCCCATTTCCAAAAGAGACATTACCTCCTTTGAGGTTCTCAAGTGAAAGGAACTGGTCCTTGCTTCTTGTCATGTGCTTTGAGAAACCACTATCCATGTACAATATTTGGTTGCTCCACTTCACTTGAACCTGCAAAAAGAAATCAGGGGTTAGTCTTAGGAACCCAAACTAGTTTGGGTCCCTTTCTATAGGCAAAAGGATAAATCACATTCTTTTTAGCCCAACCTGGCAGCCTATTTTTCCCTAGAACAAAATTTTTGTTCTTCTGACTTGCCTTCTCTTTTGCAGTGCATTCACTTTTATAGTGACCAGTATTACCACAGTGTGTGCAAATCTTGTTCTCATGGAGTGTGAGGGACTTAACTTTGGGATCCCACTTAGGTGTAGAGTTCCCAAAGCCAAGTCCTCTTCTGTTGCTACTATGGTGTTTTTGTAGCCATGAAAGTGCATCAGAGGACCTGTTCCATTTACAAGTTCTGTCTAACTCATGCTTAACCTTAGCCAAGTCCTCCTTCAGGGTTCTTACCAGTTCATCCTTTTTATAAAGCTCATCTTTTACCTTTCCTAGATCCTTTTCTAGTGAGAGTTGTGTGTCACTAGCTATTTCTTTACTTGTTCCTAACTTCAATTTCATATTTTCAGATCTAAGTTCTAAGATAGTTGTATCAAAATCAAGTGCATGAACCTGGTTCTTCAATGTAGTATTTTCCTTTTCAGTTTTACAAATATTTATTTTCAGGTTTTTGCATTCTGGTATTAAAAAGTTACACTTTTTTGACAATTGTTCTTTTTCAGAACTTATATTCTTAGATTCATCAATTAAAATTAGCAACAATTCAAATAGTCTATCTTTAGAAAGGAGTTTAATTTTATCCTTAAGTTCCAGAAAACTTATCTCGGATTCTTCATCAGTTTCATCTTCAGATTCCCGAATTGCTATAAGAGCTCGTTCAGCAGCCATTGCTTTGGATGACCTTTTGTTGCAGTTCTTCTTGTCATGAATCTGTTCCTTTTTTATGTTACTTCTTTCAGATTTCTCCTTTTTCCACTCGACTTCCCACATAGGACAGTTCTTGATCATGTGGTTCTTCTTACCACATTTGAGGCATCCATCATTTATCTGCAAGTGATCATTGAATAGTGGTGGACAAGTGGTGGATTTCTCTTTACACTTTTCAGATAGTGCACTCATCTTGATCTTTTCCTAAGGTGTTAGCCTCTTCAAGGATAACCCGCTCTTATACCAATTGGTCTTTTAGACGTCAATACCACACAATTATATAATTTAATTGTGAAGTACCCAATTTTCCGAGTGTTGTCTAACTGGAAGAACCTGGTTCTTCTTGGTATTCCAACTACTGTTGTTTGCGGAATAATAAAAGCAGTAAAGTAAAAATACAGAGATTTTTACGTGGAAAACACCTGGCTCAAAAGGTGAAAAAACCACGACCTACACCTCAGTAGAATTTTCTCAAACTCTTCACTAAAACTCTGAGCCAAACGGACTTACAAAATAAACTCTTTTGTAATCCTAGGACTAACTCTAATCCTCTTTGTATCAACTAGCCTCTAGCTAATATTGAAACACCTACTACAATCAACTAGACTCAATACATCAATGATGAAACTGGTTCTTCTAGCTGATCTGTAGCTCCAGATTCGCACTCTCCAATTTGGCTCGAACTGCTTGCAAAATTTCTTCACGAATTTTTGCTCTCAATTTTTGATAAATTTTTGCTTTTGTGCGTCTACATATCATAAGAACAATCTGCATTTTATAGGAGTTAGTAGATAAGGAATTAACTAGAATCCTAATCCAACTCTTCCATGGTGAAAGAGTTCTAGTCAAACTCAACTCCTAAATCCTTCCTTATCTTTGATTTTGTTCTTATTAAATAAGGAGTCCTTCTCCAATTCCGTTTTTGTAATCTTTTCGATCAGAAGATATCTCAATTTTACCAGAACACATTTAACTCATGCATGTGCATCTCATGTGACTTTAACTCTGCTGGTTTATGTCACCTGTGATGGACCAGGTTCATCTCGGAGTTCCTTTGTCAATCTTCAAAACTATTTCCTTTCTTGGGCCAATACTGAGGCTTCCCAAACTCGAGCATATTGGGATGCCAAGCTTGTCGAGTGCCATTCTCGGAGGGAAACCCTCGAGGAGATCCATGCTTGAGGCTTCAATCTCATTTATGAGATAAAAAGCGCCAAAGTGTTCAAAGCCGACGCTAAGGTATTGTCCTCCTCTGATGATGATGACGACACCGAGAGCGTGAGCGGGTTCGAGAACGGGGGGGACCTCGATGGAGAAGAAGCTGCCCCTGGAGAAAATTAGGAGCTTTATGATTTTTTATTTTTGATCTTTTGTGTAGGATCCTGATCGGACCTTGTAAATAACCTTTCATATATATGAAGATCTCTTTTCTTCCTGACTTGTCTTTATTTCATTTCTGCCTTGTGAAAATTTTGTTTCATTTATGCCTTATGAATATTTTGTTCATAGGTTCGAGGCTTAGGCAACTTGATCGAAGTCGTACTAGTGTAGTTTTTATAATCGAGTGAGTACTTGCTCGAACTCGAAGTAGGGTAACCCTTAGGGTTTTATTTGAGTGAGGATGATTTCTCGAACTCAAAATAAAAATGGACCTTAGGGTTTTGTATTAAGCCGACGTGGCCTTTGTAAAAAAGAATGGCCTTTTCCCCCTTTCGGCTTGAAAAGCTTATTGTTTAATCATATAAAATTTGTTATGCCTTAGCATGAAATAAGGAATTTGTTCGAGAGTTTGAACAATTTTGTACCCATTAGGGTTTTCGGGGGTCGACATTATCGAAACCCTTTGTTTCGTAATGCTTTAGCATGAAATAAAGAATCTATTCGAGAATTCGAACAATTTCATACCCTAATTTTCTGAGGGTCGATATTATCGAAACCCTTTGTAATTTTGCCGAGGGTAGCCTTTTTAACCGATTTATGAAAATATTCGAAGGCCTATTTTATTACGGAATTCGGACGTCTCTGAATCGTGTTAATTTTGTCGTAGCCTTTTTAGTTTGAGACATGCCTCTTGGGCTTTTTTTTCCGTTACACTCCGAACTTGTTCGAAGTGTCAGTCCCCGAGTGGGGTGGTCGTGGCCTATACAATTCGAATATTTCCTTTTTAAGGTATTACAATCTCTAGGTTTTAGTAATTTGATCGTGTCTATTTTTCGGACGACAATCCTCGAGTGTGGGGTTAGTTGTTCGAACTTCAGTTGTGATCGACCCTTAATTAGCATGTTTACACAATAGATCAAGAGCATGAAATTGTAAAGTAAACTTTTTCTACGGCATGAAATATTTGGCAAGGAAAAATACTTCTTTTAATAGATGATTATACATGAGTACATGTTTGATGTTAGTGGCCGAGTAACCTACATGGGCACCGCTCATTCGACCGTTTGGCTCTTACAAAATTTACCTATCGAGGCCCTGTTGACACGAAGTACTTTCTTTGCAACAAAGTTGACATTCGAGGGTGATGCCCCCCAGTATTCGAGGTTGATTGTAAAGAAGCCTCAGATGCTACTGAATTTCTCTAAGTTAGCACGAACAATGGTTGCCTCATTAAAAACCTCGCCAGAAAAAAACTATTTGGGACAAAACCGGTCTAAGGGAAAAAGAGTGCAACACGTGCTTTCAGACCTAAAGATTTCATATAGAATGATCCATCGAAGTCCTCGTTCGAACACATGCAATTGATTAATTAAAAACATAAATGAAAATGGAGAAGGTCGTAATTTAGCAGTAATATCGTTTGAGGAGTGATATGTTCCAACTGTTTTGTAATTGTTTGTCGTTCACTGTGCCGAGCTTGTAGGATCCTTTTTCGATGATGTCGAGGACCTGATATGGTCCCTCCTAATTTGGGCCGAGTTTTCCTTCATTCGGGTTTCGGGTGTTGAGGGTGACATTTCTAAGTACTAAGTCCCTGATTTTAAAGTGTCGAAGATTAGCTCTTCAATTGTAATACCTTTCGATCCGTTGTTTCTGGGTGGCCATTAGAACGAGGGCGGCTTCCCGTCTTTCATCCTGCAATTCGAGGCTTGTACTCATAGACTCGTGATTTGATTCTTCTGTTGCATATCGAAACCTGAGGCTAGGCTCCCCGACTTCGACGGGGATAAGAGCTTCGACACCATAGACTAAAGAGAACATCGTTTCCCCCTTGCTGGATTTTGATGTCGTGCGGTACTCCCAAAGGACCTCGGGCAGTATCTCACTCCATTTCCCCTTAGTGTCAGTCAATCTTTTCTTTAGATTTTGAATGATGGTCTTTTTAGTTGATTCGTCTTGTCCGTTCCCACTGGGATGATATGGCATCGATAGAATGCTTTTAATCTTGTGATCCTCGAGAAATTTTGTCACTTTGCTGCCGATGAACTGCTTTCCATTATCGCACACAATCTCGGCAGGCATCCTGAATCGACATATAATGTGGTCCCAAATGAAGTATATGACTTCTTTTTCTCTGATTTTCTCAAAATTCTGTGCTTCAACCCACTTAAAAAAATAATCAGTCATAAACAAAATGAATTATGCTTTACCTGGGGCTGATGGGAGAGGGACAACGATGTCCATTCCCCATTTCACTAACGGCCATGGGGATAAGACTGAGGGGAGTTGCTCCCCGAGCTGGTGAATCATTGGCGCATACCTTTGACATTTGTCGCACTTGCGAACGAACTCTTTTGTATCGTTTTCCATATCGTCCCAATATTACCCTTCTCTAACAACTTTGTGAACCAATGACTCAGCACCAGAATGATTTCCACAAGTGCCTTCGTGAATCTCTCGTAGGACATAGTCGGTGTCTCCTGGTCCCAAACATATCGCGAATGGTCCATCGAATATTCCCCTATACGTTGTTCCATCCTCAACCAACATGAATCGTGATGCCTTTGTGCGTAGAGTCCTCGATTCCTTAGGATCCGATGGAAGCTTCTCGTTCTTTAAGTATTCTATATACTTATTCCTCCAATCCCAGGTCAGACTTGCATAGTTTATTTCGGCGTGGCCTTCTTCGATCACTGACCTCGAAAGTTTTACGACAATCCCCGAGCTAAGTTCGTCATCTTCGACCGATGACCCCAAGTTTGCTAGGGCATTAGTCTCGTTGTTATGTTTCTGAGGTACATGCTGCAAGGTCCATTCTTTAAATGGATATAGAGTCACTTGTAGTGTATCCAAGTACCTCTGCATTCGGTTTTCTCGGACCTCAAAAGTTCTGTTGACTTGGTTTACCACAAGTAGGGAATCACATTTGGCCTCGTGACCTCTACTCCCAAACTTTTAGCTGGCTCGAGACTTGCAATCATGGCCTCATACTCAGACTCATTTGTAATTAATTTTGAAGTTCTGATAGATTGCCTAATTATATTACCTGTGGGAGCCTTTAAAATGATGCCTAGACCAGACCCCTTCACGTTCAAAGAGTCGTCAGTGAAGAGGGTCCACACCCCCGATGATGTACCTAATTTTAATAATAGTTCCTTTTCGACCTCGAGTACGAGGGCTGGCGTGAAGTCGGCCACGAAGTCTACCAAGATTTGAGACTTGATGGCAATTCGGGGTTGATACTCGATATCGTACCTGCTGACCTCGACGACCCATTTGGCCAATCGACCCGAGAGCTCGGGTTTGTGCAAAATATTGCGAAGGGAATAGGTAGTCACAACACAAATTGGGTGACACTGAAAATACGGTTTTAAATCCTAGAGGCGCTTATTAAAGCAAGCACTAATTTTTCTAAGTATGGGTATCGGGTCTCGGTCTCACCTAAGGTCCGACTAACAAAATAAACAAGGAATTTCGCACCTTTCTCTTCTCGAACTAAGACTCAACTTACCGCTATCTCCGAGACCGCTAAGTTTAAGTAGAGTTGCTCGTCCGCTTTCGGGGTGTGAAGCAATGGCGGGCTCGACAGGTATCGTTTTAGTTCTTCTAAGGCTTGTTGGCATTTCGGGGTCCATGCAAAATTTCTCTTCTTCTTAAGCACTGAGAAGAACCGGTGACTCCTATATGAGGACCTCGAAATGAATCGACCTAGGGCGGCTATGCGCCTTGTTAACCTTTGTACGACCTTGACATTATCCACGACCGTGATATCTTCGATGGCCTTGATTTTATTGGAGTTGATCTCGATCCCCCGATTTGATACCATGAAGCCGAGGAACTTTCCTGAGCCAACCCCGAATGCGCATTTCTCCGGGTTGAGCTTCATGTTGTACTTTCTTACTATGTCTAAGGTCTCCCGTAAATGTTTCAAATGGTCCTCTGCTCGCAGGGACCTAACTAACATGTCATCAATATAAAATTACGTTAATATACCTATTTGTTCTTCGAACATTTGATTTATTAGGCGTTGATAAGTAGCACCAACATTTTTTTAGTCCAAACGACATTACGTTATAACAATAGGTGTCTTATTTAGTAATGAACGAAGTCTTTTCCTGATCATCTGGGTTCATTTGTATTTGATTGTACCTAGAGTAGTCATCGAGAAAATTGAGGATCTCGTGGCCAATCGTGGCATCGATCATGTGATCAATATTCGGCAAAGGAAAACAATTCTTAGGGCATGCCTTGTTTAAATCCTTATAGTTTACGCACATTCTAAGTTTATTTCCCTTCTTAGGGACTATAACTACGTTTGCTAACCATTCGGGATACTTTACCTCCTGAATGGATCCTATTTTGAGAAGTTTGGTTACCTAGTCCTTGATAAATGTATGCTTTACCTCTGACTATCGCCTTCTCTTTTGTTTTACTAGGACTTCGGGTCCAAGCTTAGTCGATGTGTAGTGATCTCCGGTGGGATCCTTGTAATATCGAGATGGGACCAAGCAAAATAATCCATGTTATCTAAAAGGAATTGAATAAGTTTTTTCCTGAGCTCGGGAGTTAATCCCGTGCCCAGGTATACCTTTCGTTCGAGTAGATATTCGACCAGAATGACTTGTTCCAGCTCTTCGAGTGTCGATTTCGTGGCACCAGAATCATCGGGAATTATGAAGGATCGAGGGATCCAGTAGTCATCGTCCTCGTCTGTTCCCTGTCTCTCTTACTAGGTCGAGGCCGCTGCCTGTGGTTGCTATTTAGCTTCCTGCTTTCCTTTGGACTCCGATTCTTTTATTGATGATAGTGCCGATACTGGTATTACTTCATCAACCGCAAACATCTCTTTGGAGGCATGTTGTTCCCTATACACCGTTTTTACTCCCTCCGGTGTAGGGAACTTTAGAACTTGGTAAAGGGTTGAAGGGACCGCCCTCATGTTAAGAATCCAGGGTCTTCCGAGCAGGGCGTTGTATCTCATATCGCCTCGATCACATGGAACTTTGTTTCTTGAACGTTCCCGGCCACGTTTACTGGCAAGATGATTTTGCCTTAGTAGTCTCACTCACCAGGTTGAAACCATTGAGAACCCGAGCTGCAGGGACAATTTGATCCTACAGGCCGAGCTGCTCCACGACCCTCGATCGACTAATATTGGTCGAGCTTCCTAGATCATTCAAAACACGTTTAACCTGAATTTTATTCATAAGAATAGAGATTACCAATGTATCTTTGTGGGGTTGTGAGATCCCTTTGCTTCCTTGTCATTGAAGGACAAGGTCCCTTCTTGTACATAGCCTCAAGTTTGCTTTTACCTAGTGATTGACACCTTGGTGCGCTTGAACACGGGCTGTTACGGAGTATCAACCCCACAAACTATAATGTGAATCACGTGATATGGTTCTTCCTGTTCGTTCTTCCAGTTTGCATCCCTATCTCTAAAGTGATTTTTAGCTTGGTCGCTCATAAATTCTCGAAGGTGGACCTCGTTGAATATACGGGCTACCTGTTCCCTTAGCTGTCTGAAGTCCTCGGTTCTATGACCATGAGTACCATGGTATTTGCATATTTGATTAGGGTTCCTTTGTGCCGGATCGGTCTGTAAGGGTCTAGGCTATCTAGTATCCTTGATCCGCCCAATGGCTGATACAATACCTGATGTGTCGATACTGAAGTTGTATTCTGATAGTCGTGGTGCTTCTGTAGGATTGACATGTTTATCAAATACACTCTTACTAATGAGCCCTCGGGAGCTTTGTCCTCGATCATTCCTTCGATCATTTCGAACGGGGTTACGTCTTGGACAGTTGTTTCTATGATCTGCGCCGTATGGTTGATACTGATCTCTATTCAATCGGGGTTCTCTGTTGATGTCCCTTTGAATTCTGCTGAACCGAAAGGGCTCTTCAACTGATCATCCTCGAACCAAATTTTTGATTGGTACCGATTGTGCACATCGGCCCAGGTCACGGCTAGATACTCAATCAAATTCTGCTTTAGCTGATGTGATGCTATCGAACTCCGTATGTTCAAACTTTGAGTAAAGGCTTGGAAAGCCCAATCATCTGCGACGGGGGGTAGGTCCATACGTTCCATCTGGAACCGAGATACAAATTCCCTCAATATTTCGTTGTTCTTTTGTTTCACTTTGAAGAGGTATGACTTCCTAGTCGCAAGCTTTACTGCTCTGGCGTGTGCTTTGACGAAGGAATATGCAAGCATGGCTAGGGAATCAATGGAATTGGGTGGCAAATTGTGGTACCATATCATCGCCCCCTTCGATAAAGTTTCTCCAAAATTCTTCAGTTGAACGGACTCAATCTCATCATCGTCTAAGTCATTCTCTTTTATTGCGCATGTATAAGAAGTCCCATGCTCATTAGGGTCGGTGGTCCTATTGTACTTGGGAATTTCTGGCATGCAGAATTTCTTCGGGATGGGCTTTGGATCCGCACTTGGGGGGAAAGGCTTCTGCACGAACTTATTCGGATCCGAACCCTTTTGAGTCGGTGGTGCCCCCGGTATTTGGTCAACTCAAGAGTTGTATGTTTCTACCTTTTTTTCATTTGCCTCGATCTTCCTTTCCCCTAATTTGATTCGCCTTGTGAGCTCCTCGAGAATTTTCATAATGGTGGGGTTAGTCCCCGATTCGTTGGCGTTCGACCTCTCCGGTATAGGTTCGGTCCTATGAACAACTTCTAGTGAGGGCTAGGGTTCGACCCCACTCGGTGCACGTTTCTGATTTTGTAGTTATGCTATAGCAACTTGTTGAGCCTGTAACATTTCAAATATCAGTTGAAAGCTGACTCCGCCGTCTTCTCCGCCCTGTGTACCTCGACCACCTGATCGAACTTCCCTACGGACGCTATTTTTGGGATCAACACCCAGATTTGTATTTAGGGCGACATGGTAACTGGCATCAACGAGATTTGCAATTGATACTCACTTGAGGCCAGCCTGAGGCACTTCGGTCCCTGGGGCGGCTATATGGTCGTTTTCTCTATGAAAACCAAGGCCGTTGTCGGCATGTGTGGGTACTGCTTGCGAGTTCGACATGCTGATCCTGAAATCAAAAACACTTACGAGAACAAGCGTAAAGTAGTGTGTTTTATGAGAACTAATACCAGGCAATCGGTATTATCCTTAGCCCCACGGTGGGCGCCAAACTATTTACCCTTTAAATCGGATAACAATTAAACTTGTAATGTGGTTTTAAGGATACGTGATTTTACCTAATATCATTTGGTAAATGCAACGATTAATAATATAAATTAGCAATAAAGTAAAGTGAACCAGTGTTGAAATACAATTCAACCCTCGAGCTAGTGTGCCCTCGAACCGGTTGATACTAGAAATAATGAAGTATAAAGCAAACTGGTGAACAAGAGAGTATAAATGAGAGAGAGTGTTATATTGCTTTGATATGCGAGGAAAATGTGTTTTACAAATGATTAGATCCCCCTTTATATAGTAAAGAAATTCTACTTATGGTACAATCCTAATTACAGAAGAAAATCTCATGATTAGCTAAATAATCGTTCTTGATTTGATCCGTTCAGAGATTTTCGTCATGATCTTCGACCAGTCACGAATATCTCGCCTTTATGTTATTATGTTATCTTCGGTCTTGCTCGATGTCTACCTTGTTTGGTCTTGATCCTTATTGGTCTTGATTTCGACAGGTACCTCGAATTCCGAACACAGTACCTTGTCCTCATGCCGGTCTGACCTACTACGGGGTGAATCTTTTATCCACCCTCCTGGTCTCGGTTAATCGATAAAATCGGATGAGCCCGGTTTTAACCGTATACAATTTCAAGTTAATTTCATATATAGTCCCTGTTAGATTTATTTATCTATTATAATAATAAAAGTATAAATTATATTTGTCACATTAAAATAATTACTACCATAATTTAGAGTTACTAAACTTTACTTAAAATAATAGTGAATGGATAAAACTTTTTTCTTCTGGCATTAAAATGATTAAACTTTAACTCCACTGTAATGATAAAGTAACTAAACTTATTGTAGAGAACCTATCATTATTGTAGAAACCCTGTCATTAATATTAAACTATAAGATTTGGTGTACTTTTTATACTCCTTCCGGTCCAAAATAAGTAATTTTTTAGATGTTTTCACACAAATTAAGGAATTTATCTTTTAACATTAATTAACAATGAAATTGACTATATTATCTTTTACTATCTCACATAAACACTTTTAACACGTACTCCAACACTATTTACTCCAAGGACAATGTAGGAAAAAAATAATAAATTCATTTTTAAAATATAAAAAAATTATTTATTTTTGGACCACAAAAAAAATTAAAAAATTACTTATTTTGAACCGGAGAAAGTATTAATATACTCCTATTATATAAAGCTCCAATCAAATATGTTTCTAGGGTTTAGGAACTAATCTTTTAGTAATTGGAGCTTGGATGACCCCCACGTGAGGGGGGCCAATGAGATTCCTTGTTACAATGAACAATTCATTAAGGGAGGGTTTTAAGCGAAAACCAAGGGAAGTTAATTAATTATGATAATTAAGGTTCTTGCACGTCCATCTAAAAAGGATGGACAAGTGTCAATCATCAACAGAATCACAAATAGACGCACCAAAGACCAAGAAAGTGATTTCCTAGAGGTTGAGTATTACTTACGGATTCGAGCGAGCTTATTTTTTTGTTTAATCATATATTTATGTTAAATATAATAATAATAATTATTATTCAGTAAAGTCTTAAAAAGTAAAATTTGAAAAGGTAATGCGTAAGTAGACCTTACCCCTACTCCAATAGAACAAAGAGACTGTTTTTAATCGACCCTCAACATAAAAAAATAAAAATAAAAAGCAAAAACAATTCATTAATAACCATCTATTTATATTAAAAATTTATTAAATATATATAAATATTTAATTGTGATTGACACTTATCAAGTTGGAAAGATCCCTTTGCTCTTCCATGTAAGTATTCTCGGCAGATACCCAATTTCCTGAGTTAAGTAATCTGCCCGAAAGCTGGGTAATATAAAAATAATAAAATCTTGTTAGCTGCAAGTTGCAGTATTGTCAATTATGTTAGTGACTCAGCAGTCAAGAACGAGCTAGATATTCATAAACACCAAAAGGGGTTAAATTCATTATCTCTCTATATATATATATTATTTATTTATTTTGATTAGCAAATACAATTAATTTCCGCTAACCTGCCAATTTTGGATTTTGCCTTTAACATTCTGGGGCAAGTGCAAAGATAGAGATGCTATTAGCATTTTCAGTGCTATTAGAGATTAGCAAGTAGTTATTTTATTCTAAAATTTTAGATTAAAAATCTTAACTTCAAGATATTTTTTCCCGAAAAATTGAACTGAAAACTGAAATTCACGACGCACTGACCAATTTTTAAATAACAGCCCTTTAGAATAGTTAACTGTTTTCATTTCTAGTAGAAATAACGTGGGATAGTCATTTTTTAACATGGTATTTAATTTTTATCCAGTATTTTAGCGTTGAGCAAAATAGCCACTATTCTATTAAAATTGATAGGAAAAGACGTTTTTCCCCTTTCTTCATGAGTGTTGTGTAAATATTAAGGACTAAGTGTCATTGACATTTGCACTGCACACAAGAAGTTAAGGATGCCATGACCTTAACATTTACACTGCACACATGAAGTTACATTTACACTGCATACATGAAGTTACATTTACACTGCACACATGAAGTTACATTTATACTGCACACATGAAGTTAAGGACGCCATGTCTTAAAGTTTAACAACTGAAGGTGCAATTATAGGACACTTTGTCCTTAATATTTACACAACATTCATGAAGTTAATGACACCATGCCCTTAATATTTACACAACGTTCATAAAGTTAAAGACATTATGTCCTTAACATTTACACTGCACATATGAAATTAAGGACATGAAGTCCTAAAGTTTAACAACGGAAGGAGCAAATACAAGTTAAGGACATTATGTCCTTAACATTTACACTGCATACATGAAGTTAAGGACGCCATGTCCATAACATTTACACTGTACGTATGAAGTTAAGGACATGATGTCCTAAAGTTGAACAATTGAAGGTAAAATACAAGACACTTTGTCCTTAATAATTATACAACATTCATGAAATTAAGGACACCATGTCCTTCATATTTGCACAACACCCTCGTCTAGCACAGGGGTATTTCGTATGGGGTGGGGGGAGGGGATAAAAATTTATTAAATACTGGCTAAAGAGTAAATATATTTTAAACAGTGGCTAAAGAGTAAAAACGTCTCTAATTAGTAGCTAACACTTCCCCTCATTTCTAGTAAAAATTGTGTGGGGTAGTCATTTTTTAAAGTGGTATTTACATTTTATCCAGCATTTTTAATGCTTAGCAATAGTAGCTACTAGTCTATTAAAATTAATATAAAAAGCCTATATTACCCTTTCCTCTATCTCTTTCATGTGTTAGGGAGAAACCTAGCGAGCACACGGTCATAGCAGACATTCCCTTTCTTTTCAATGTTGTTGGAATTTATCGGAGAAAGGGTGAGCAAAAAGGTAGTGCATTGGCTAAAATCAAGGAATGTTGAAAGGGCAATCAGTAGATGTAAATGCCGTAAAAGATGGTCATGTTTACAAAACATCAGGTGGAGAAACTATAGATGTTGAGTGTCATTGGACCGTAAAAGTTGGTCATGTTTACAAAACATCAGGTGGAGAAACTATAGATGTTGGGTGTCATTTTATTTGCATTGGGAAGCCAGTTGGTTCGGGATGGATAAAAGAAACTGCATTGAAGGATAGTTTGGATATTCATGGAAGGTTGATGGTTGATTCTAATTTGCGAGTTAAGGATCGAAGCAATGTCTTTTGTTCAAAGTTAAGAATATGTAGTCCTGAAATCCTGAACTTAAAGTTACAAGTTCAAAAGTTAAGGACATGTAGTCCTGAAGTTAAGTTCAAACGTTAAGGTCATGTAGTCATGAAGTCCTGAAGTGAAGTTCAAGAGTTAAGGACATGTAGTCCTGAACTTAGAGTTCCAAGTTCAAAAGTTAAGGACATGCAGTCCTGAACTTAGAGTTACAAGTTCAAAAGTTAAGAACATATAGTCCTGAAGTTAAGTTCAAAAGTTAAGAACATGATCAGAAGGATATTTTCATCGGGCAAGTAAAGTTTATTAAAACAGTAATAAAAAACTAAAAATATTTTAAACAATAACTTAAATACATGTATTATTAATGGCTAACCGTGCACTTCTCCCTCATTTCTACACATTTTCTCCAGCTGATCCAACTAAGCCCAACAAGCCCAGACCGCTAAAGCTGCCAATTAAGGCGGTCAATCAATCCTCCCGTTGCAGCGAGTCCCTAACACGCGTAGATTGGGAACGTGGCCAACCGCCCAGTTATAGCACTCATAAAACTTCGCCACCGGCAAGGGAACCAAATTATTATTATAGGACAACTTCGTCAAAGTAAATTCACGAATCGATCATTCCAATTTAGAGAATCTTAAGGTTGTTTCACTATTTAAGCAAACAATTGAGATCTCAGTCCAAATTTGAGCTCGTTTGGATTATCTGATATAAAATAGCTCAGTATTAAGTGCTAAAAATTATTTTTTAATATTGAAACTGATTTATTGAATAAGTAGCTATGTATTTAGATATAAGTGCTGAAATTGATAATAAGTTACTGTAATATTTGATAAAAAAATGCTGATAATCTCTTTTTTTTTATTAAAATGACTTAAATAATCTTAGAACTATTTACACTTATAACAGCGTAATTTCTTCAAAATTGTAGATTCCAAATCAATCAAAACACAAAATATTCTATTTGTCAGTTTATTTTAAATACAATTGTGCTAATTAGATAAAATAACTTTTATGATAAATATAATTTATTTTATGATAAGCATATAATCATAAGTTATAATAATTAATAAATTAATAAAAGTTTCTCACTAAAAAATAAACCTAAATAGGACAAAATATTTGAAGAGAAAACATTAATACACCAAAAATTTGATATGTCCTCATTTATTACATACAATTCAAGGATTAATACATAATTAGATTGATACAAATATGCAAAGGAATATAGAATTTGTTTATCTTAAACAGTCAATGAGAATTATAGACTTGAAGAGGCGGAGGGGGAGGGGAGGAAGGGGGTTAGGTTGAAAAAATACTTGAGGTAGTGATTATCGATGTAGGAGTTTTATTCCAAAAAAAGAATATTTTAAGGATAAAATAATAAAATTCTTGGTCAAATTTAAAGTGCTTATAAGCTAAAAATTCATAAGAGCCCGTTTGGATTAGCTGATATAAAATAGCTGATAAACATTAGGTGCTGAAACTGATTTATTAAATAAGCAACTACGTGTTTGGATACAAGTGTTGAATTTGATAATAAGCTGCTGCAGTATTTGAGTAAAAAGTGCTAATAATTTCTTTTTCTATTAAAATGACTTAAATAACCTTAGAACTATTTACACTTATAACGGCGTAATTTCTTCAAAATTTTAGATTCCAAATCAATCCAAATACAAAATATTCTATTTGTCAATTTATTTTAAATACAATTGTGCTAATTAGATAAAATAACTTATATGATAAATATAATTTATTTTATGATAAGCATAAAATCATAAGTTATAATAATTAATAAATTGATAAAAAAATTTCACTAAAAAATAAACCTAAATAAGACAAAATATTTGAAGAGAAAACATTAATACACCAAAATTTTGATATGTCCTTATTTATTACATACAATTCAAAAATTAATACATAATTACATTGATACAAATATGCAAAGGAATAGAGAATTTTTTTTTATCTTAAATAGTCAATGAGAATTATAGACTTGAAGAGGCGAAGGGGAGGGCGGAGGGGGTTAGGTTGAAAAAATATTGAGATAGTGATTATCGATGTAGTCTAAAAAAGAATATTTTAAGGATAAATAGTAAAATTCTTGGCCAAATTTAAAGTGCTTATAAGCTAAAAATTTATAAGTTGGACGTGAACTTTTGGTTTATTTTTGAATTATAAACATTTAGTTTATAAGTACTTTTAACTTTACCAAATAAGTAGATAAAAGCTAATTTGACCAAATTATAAGCTTAGCCAAACACCCTTTTTATCTGAAAATATAAACATAATCAGAATGTAAATAATTCAAATAGAGCCAAATGCATATAGAGATTCAATCGAACTTTCCTATATCATCTTCCTTCTCAATTATTGATATTTGATTTATCCATTTTTCTTTGTTCTTATCTCAGAGATTTTAATTAAAGGTAGACTTTAATGGCTGTAGCTTCCGATCAGGCCACAACCATCTGCAGTCACTGGTAAGCCCCCCCCCCCCCCCCCCCACACCCCCACCCCCCCCCCTTTTTT
>ML263134.1:118224-183371 GCA_005239495.1 Nicotiana undulata | reverse complement strand
CCCCCCCCCCCCCCACCCCACACCCCCAACTTCCCATATTTGTTGGAATTTATATCAATATTACTATCTGCCTAAGCGGGCAGAGTTGCACGACAACTATGCCGGTGGGGGTAGCTGTACCCGGTGAAATAGTGCATGTGCAGGCAAGCTAACTCGGATACCACCGTCATAAAAAAAATTATACAGACAATATTTGTCTTTGTAGCTGCAGTTTTATGCCCCTAATGTGGGCAAACTTGTCGAGTGTTTATGATGGTGGGAGGTAGCAAGTAGCCGGTGGAATAGTCGCACGCTGACCGAGACACCACCGTCATAGAAAAGGAAAATTGTACGGACAATATTTGGGTTTGTCTTTAGCTGCAAATTTATGCCCCTAGTGAAAAAGGACTTTATAATGGGATACATTATACAGTTGATTTATCTGCAATAAATTGATCATGATTTTAGCTTGATTAATGGGATACATTAGTTGCAAGTTGGTTAATCCTATTACTGATTGCAATGTGCATAAGGTCTAATTTTGGTGAAGTAAATACTAGCTAGTTTATTGGTGTCTGCTTGTGGATTGTCATGTTGCCAGAAGTGAATTCCTTATTGAGTACCTTCATTTGCTGCCAATGGATTATGATTTAATGCGTTGTGGATTATACACTGTAAAATTCTACAATGAAGTGATGAACCTTACAGCTCTATATTTTAATCTAAGCTATAAGACATATAGTTTAACAGCGGGTTGCCATTCGTGCATGACCAGTCGTACCATGCTAGATGTCATCTTTATTCGTGTTTCAAGCTTGTATATTTGTCAGCTTCTTATTCTACATATTATCTTTTCCTATGTGCTTGTATATTCATCAATTGCTAATTGAATCTTTATGTTTCCAGTGACAGAGAAATTCCATCTTCCAATCTTGATTTGCATGTTGCTCATTGCTCCCGGAAACTTGAAAAATGTAAAATCTGTGGGGATATGGTTCCAAAAAAACACGCAGAAGAACATTTCTTGAGCACTCATGCTGCAGTAAGTGAACCAATTTATTTGATCTCGTCATTTTGTGGATGATGCCGAGAGATTTTACAGGGAAAAAGTTCTTTATTTCTCCTTCTCTAATTGTGAACCTTCAACTTTTAGACGCAAGGATTTCTTAATTACCTTAACTGTATCATTTGGTCCAACAGATGTTAGTCCCTTTCTAAGATAGATTTCTAAATTTGATCCATTCAATTGCATTTATTTGCCTTCCAGTTTGCTCCCAAAACTATTTATGTGAATCTGCACTTTCATCCAGCTGACGTGTTTGTAAATACATAGATTTGTACATCATTTCATGGTTGTGCATTGAACATTTTTCATGATGTTATGTACGGTGCTAGGCATTGCAACTGAAGTCCTTGCGTAAAGAATGGACTAATAAATGGGAAATATATGATCTTATTCTTGAAAATTAAATAAATAATTTAAGAACTTCAGATTAATGCTAAACAACACAAGAGGTGAAGTGCTCTAATGATTGAATGCCAGCCCACCCCACTCAAAAGATGTATTAATAGCTGAACTTTTCGGGGTTACTAAAATCATGATACATCCTTATTGCAGGGGTTGAAGCTCAAGGTAAAGAAAAGAGGCACCTTTTCTCTATGGTTCCCCTTAGGTTGATTTTGTCTTATGTTCTACCTTAAGAAAACAAAAATAAGATCCTTTTTTTGTCCTGATAAG
This sequence comes from Nicotiana undulata, assembly GCA_005239495.1. Classification (NCBI taxonomy): domain Eukaryota; kingdom Viridiplantae; phylum Streptophyta; class Magnoliopsida; order Solanales; family Solanaceae; genus Nicotiana; species Nicotiana undulata. Next base: position 181,654 of record ML263134.1, on the reverse strand, counting down.
TAAAGAATTATCTTCATGTGAAAGCACCAAGTAGGTGCACGGAAAATCGCCAAGATCTGTTGCAGTTTAAAGCGCAACGTGCTATTGAAGCGTAAGTTTTAGTGAATACAAATGAAAGAAATTAAAATGTGGTTTTCATGTAAGAAAAAATTACTTTAAACTCAAACGACGATTATATGTAAAAATTACACAATTAAGTATAATATATGAAGTAAAAATCATGTGAATCAATTTTAAAGACCATTTTGAATTTCTGATCAGATACAAAGATGAAATTTTAGTGTTTAATTAGGCTCCAGTGACTTGTCTTCTTATACTAAATATCTAATTTCCTATTTCTAATAATTTTTTACTCAATGTTTGCTTAACAATTAATACATCACATTACTATATTCATTTGTTAATGTAGGCTTCTTCAATGTCAAGTCCATGGGCAATGAGGTGCACACCTTATCGCCTTGGTGCTAGAATTAAAGCTACGTCTATACGAGGCTAAGCATTCAGCCTGTACTGCACCTAGTTCAGGGCTTAAGAGTGCTTGAACATAGTCTTTTGCAACATTCTATCTTAGTGTTAACTTATACCTCTTACTTTTCGATTTTTTGCATTCGATGAACATATGTTTTGTAGGTCTTCCACCTTTTTTGCTTCTACCAGTCTGTTCTGTTTTACGGGAACATTCTTTTCCCACTTCGTCATGGTATGAGTTCTTTAATAAGCCAAATACAACCTCTCAATGTGATTGTTATGCATGTTAATTTACAGGTAGCCTGTTCTTTGTGTAGCGAGACAATGGAGCGTGAGGTGCTAACTGTTCACAAAGGTGAAAATTGCTCACAAAGGATTGTGACATGCGAGTATTGCGAGTTTCCTTTGCCTGCAATTGATTTATTTAAGCATCAGGTTATAATGACCATCTATGATTAGGCTTCTTTTTCTATTTTGTAATTGTTTTGGGTAAATGATCGAACTTCAGTATCCTGCTGTTTTTATAATATCTGCATTCCTTTACCAGGAAGTTTGTGGGAATAGAACAGAACTCTGTCATCTGTGTAGCAGATATATTAGGCTCCATGAAAGAGATGACCATGAGAGTAGATGCAATGGAGGCACAAATATCGGTGCGGAATCCTCCAGGTATTATGGACCTAAAATGTTATTTAGTTGGCATTTTGCATGTCCCCTTGGTCGTTTTGAGCCGTTCTTTCTAGGCTGAGTGGATCTTGGCTTTGATTCTTTGGTGATGTTTATGAGGTCCAACTATGGGTGTTTAACGGGTGGGCCGGGTTGGGAAAAAAGGTGACGGGCTGGTTTCCAATCCAGGCCGGTTACGGGTTAGTCCTAACCGGGCTTGACGGGTCCGGATCCATCCGGGTAAAAAATAAACCGTAAGGGTTACGTGTCCAAGGGGCCGGGCCGGGTTAGTGTTATTTTTTATTTTTTTTGTATTTTGTATAACTATCGCAATTTATACTAATATAAAGTAAAAATAAAAAATAAAAAAAACAATCATATAAAAAGAGTGTTTGAATAAAAGGATTCAAAGGTTTTAAAATCTTTATATTTGTAATTTTGAATATTTCATTAAGAATTTAAGATAATAGAATACAATGAAGATGGAAAAAAATGCACTTAAAATTTGCAAGTTCAAACTTGCAAATTAAAGTTTACATTTAATACTTCAAATTAAAGTTCAAACTTGCACTTAACATTGCATAATAATACTTCAAATTAATCTAACAAACTAAAACATTAAGCATAATACGTCTAATAATTTTAAAATAACACAAATTGTCTCAAATCAACTTAAAATTTTAAATACGAATTTCTGGAGAACACTCAAGACAACTCTTCATATGCCTCCTTAAACAGCTTGTGCCCTCCCACTTTCGATGAAGATTTAAGACTCGACCACAGTTCTTGCACTTTACTTTGTGAACTTCTTCATTTTCTTCTACTACCTCAAAGTGTTCCCAAACATATGAGCGCACTCTAGAATCACGGGGCATGATTTAACTTGAATTGAGAATTTGAGTTTGAGAAATGAGAGATGAGTGAAGAAATGAAGAAGAGGGGGGCGTATTTATAGTTTTTCAAAGGGCTAAATAAGTAATTACTAAAAGTGTTATTTTTTAAACAAAATTGCCCAAAAAAGGGTTATTCTTGCAAAATATCCGTTGGGCAACAATCAAATTTGAAGGCCAACGGTCATAACACCTATGAAAAAAAAATCAGATTTCTAGCCGTTAAACCGGGCCGGGCTGGTTAACCGGTTCAACAGTAATTTTCGTTGACCGGGTTTGACCGGTCCGGTTAACCGGAACTTTTTAGGTGAACGGACCAACCCCCCTAACCTAGCCCACCCGGCCTCCTAACTACCGGTCTGGGCCGGTCCGGAAACGGGTCAACCCGGCCCGTTTGACAGGCTTAGGTCCAACTGTCAAAGCCCGTTGGAAGCATGTATGTTTCTGTCATTCCTACCTTAACTGGTTCAACAGTCATTTTGGAAAGAATTTTCTGTTGTGTGTATATATAATAAATGGATCTCACATATTTAGAGTCTCTTGGCATTGTTCGTTTATCAATTTTATGATATATTACAGTGGTTGGAATGGACATCCACGTTCATAAGTCATAATACATGTGAAACCTGGAATCAAGGATTACAAGAGTTACTCAATAAGAAAATGAGCAACTGTTAGTGTTAGCTCATGCTATGCCCTATGCAGAAACTTTATGGTTTTAGAAAAATAATACAGGTGAAAGGGTGTGATTTTACCACCATTCTGTGGAAGCTAGTAAAACTCAAGTTGCACCTAGATATCCGCATGTGGTCTTTCATGTCGCTACATTATGCGTTTCTCTTTGCAACTTGCCATCTATCCCGTTGCAATTGTTCCCATCATATGTCTTGATCAACAAATGTTATGCTCCGGAGGCTGATCTAAGATTTGAATTTAGTGGGTTCAACTTTTAAGATTCTCAACACTGAACTCATTGTATTGTTAAAATTATGGGTTCCAGTTTAATATTTTTTAAGATTTTAGTAGGTTCTTACATATATATCTATACTCTGTGTCGAAAGTTGTGAGTTCAGATAAACCCGTAGCTAAAGGGCTACATCTGCCCTGCTATGCACTTCTAAACCAACTACCACTACTCTTTAACTGTACTTTTCTGGTGCTATATCTTGTGTTGTATGCCGAGTGCTCTGGTCTTTACTTCTTTTGTCCCGCTTTCGGTATTTTTGAAGGAACATTAGTCCAGCTGAGAGAGATCGTGGTGCTCCTAGAAGGCAGCCACATGAATTTTCCAAGAAGCGGGTTCTATTTACAATTGCAATAACGGGCGTTGCTGTTTTGTTTGGCTCGCTCATCTTCCAGAGGAAAGTTGAAGACAGTCAAGTGCCCTAGCAGCTTTACTGTAATCCGTTAACTGATTGTTTATCTTACTGTCAGATCTGCGTTTACATCTCCTAATGTACCTACAAGCACTTGACATGCAAATCAAAGATGAGTTCCACTAATATATGAACAGATATGGTTGTATGTACGGTTGAAGCTGATCAAATTGTATCTTTAGCTGATCAAAATAATGTAATCGCCTTGTTGAAAACATCCCATCCATGACAAAAAGAAGAACAACTCTTCTAGAGCTATGGAATGCAATGATTTATTTGGAGTCACAACTGCAGAATGTTTCCCTGATTTGGCGTGTTTGGTTGGAAGAAGCTTCACGAACTGAGTTTCCACTATATATGTACTTGAACTGTTGGAGGACTCATGAACACTAGACTGAATGCCCTTAAGTTACTGATGTTTCCGTCAAATGATTCAACTATCCTTGACTGCATAGTCAGAACAAGCATGAAGCACAATTACTTGTTGCAATGTTGAACCTCATGATTATCTTATCTAAATTTTTAGGTTAGTGGAATACACTTTTAAATAAGTCTTCATTGCACCGACTCGCATGCAGATTTAATTATGTCTCATGAGCTGAGCACGTGATAGTATCCGTTCCTATACAATATCTAAAACTTACTTCTCAATATTGTTATAATTTTGTATATTACCCGCACTAAATAAGGATTGCCTGCAATTTATATGAAATCCATTATTAGCATCTTAATTTAGGGAATGCAGTTACATCCTTTTCCTTTTTTCTCTCCTCTCTTCTTTCCCTATTCCTTGTCGCCTCTCTTCATATATAATCAATTATTAGTGCCTTAAATTATGAGATTCAGTTACACTTTTTTCGTTTCTTTTCTTTCTTCTCTTCTTTCAAATAGTGCCTTAACTGTAGTATAGCAATTCGAATAATGTCGAACCACAGTGTAAAATAGTTCAAGACTTGATTGAGAACTAAATCTTATAAAACTATTTTAATAGCTTGAACCAAAAAGTAGCCAAACCAAGCAATAGAGACACTGATGATAGACAACACACAAACCAGATAAGATGAACGCCGGAATATTCAAATTTGATACAACTAATTATATAGTATATAACTAATGTATAACTTATCTACAACTTTCATACATCATTTTTACGCGGTTAAAAACAACTACAACATCATACAACTTAAAACACAATTTTTATACAAATTTTATACAAATTTATTTTTGTAGTATTTTGTGCATAATTTGTATATATTTTGTATGTGGTGTGGTGTTCTTATCTGAAATTCAAATCATAACTTCCTCTCTTAATATAATTTTGATATATAGTAACAACTTTATATAAAAAGAAAGTATGTGATAACTTAAATACAAATTTCATATAACGATTCATACATTATACAACTATTTTTCAACTTTTATACAACATTCAAATGAGAAAAAAATAATTACAACAGAAAACAACTTAAATACAATTTACATACAATTATGATACAACTTTAATACATCTTCTTCATCTTCGAGTTTCAATATGAAAATTCATCCAAAATCAACTCTAATCTTCACCAAACACCCTCAAAATTGAGATATAAACTCTAAAGAGTATCTGATTGTTTGTAACAATACCAAATCAAAATAAATAATAATCTTTAAAAAATTGAATTCAAAATCAATGTTTCGAAGCTTTTGATTGCTATCAATAGCGGATGACGGGGCAATGGAAAGGACTCGTTCGATCCTGATAAGCAACCATATTAAATCTATTATTGAATTCTTTGAAGAAAAAAAGAAAAAGGAGATGAGAAAGGAAAAGAGAAACATAGAGATCCAAAGAAGAATAAGTCGGGCAGAAAAAAGAAAATACAGAGAGAGAGATGGAGAGAGAGTAAGAGAGAGGAGAGAGATATGTGGAAGCGGTAGATTTGTTGAATTTGATTTCCACATTAAAAGGCTACAATCAAGGATACCTAAAACTTTTTGGTATATAACGGATAAATTGTATATTAACTTGTAATTAAATTAAAATCGGTGAAGGTAAATATCATACCTTTTGCATATCTGACATGAAGGTGATGTCTTCACCCTCCTTGAGATCTAGTGACCTTTTGTAACACCCCGTAAATTCGCCTTAGGTATGAATGAGTTAAAGGAGTAGTAAGGTTATATTTTGGACATATGAAGTCCTATCGGGATGATTATGGGTGAAAATAGTTGTTTCAAAATCAAGATGAAAAGCGAGGTGCATAAGATTCAATAAAATCGACTAAGTTTGCAGAAGGTCCGTCTTCCAGCAGTGTTTAGTGAAAATGTGTAAGGAATTTAAAAATACTAAAAGCATGAAAGTTGTAGGCTTTCCAACGATATATGGTGGAGCCCAAACGAAGCTCTGTGCAAAAGGTTATGCCCGTTTTACAGAACATTGCGTAACCACCGCGTTTGGTCGCGTTTGACCGCGACCGCGGTCGTGAGGCAGTGCTCCAGCTATTTATCGCGGTCGGGACCGCGGTCAGGCCTACTGGGACGCGATGGCCGACTTGGGAAGTCAATTTTAAGCCCTATTTCGTCCCCACAACCCCAAAACATAAAACTTGCTCTAGAAAGGGAAACTCTCAAAAACCTAACTCCTTAAGGGTTCCTCCACCACCCAAGGTAAGTTATAATGGTGAGTTTTAGTTAATTTTTAATTTCTCAACATCTTATTAACATGGTTAAACCCTCCATATCATTAGATATTCGATTCGGACATCATTGTTAAGAGAAGGAACCCTAGAACTCGAATTCAAGGGGATTGAACTTCAAAGAGGTAATGTATTCACCCTCTAATTGATTCTAACATTGATTTAATAATTATAGACCCTAGTTCATGAGATGTGAGTTTATGGGTTTAATATAAAAGTATGAACGATTATAGGTTTGGGTTGTTGATTGATGATTATTGGTTAAGGGTGTTGTTTACCTTTTGGGTGATGAAGAATGATGTTGATTATAACCATTTGAGACTTTAAAATTTATCTAGGAGTAAGAGGATGGGTTATTGGGTGTAGAAACACAATTAATAAGGGCTATGAAGCTTTATGCCACCTAGTGTTTGATAAAATGCCTAAGGGACCAAAACATGACTATTGTTACTAATATGAAATCCCTTTGACTTGTATTGATATAGATTAAAGTTGAGAGGGTTGGAAAACATTGTATTATGCTTAAGAGCAGGAAGTTAAGGTATGTGAGGCTAACTCTCTATGTTTGGGAAGGTTATCGATTCTCCCTACAATACGTTTCTTTTACCACGTTACCAATTGCCTCAGAAATATAGTTAAGCCTAGTTCCTTGAATAGTTGCAGAACTTCTATTCTCTAGCTTCATAACTCGTTCATGACTTTCATTCTGAACGTTGTGAGCTCAATTCGTATTCAATATAGACTTGGGTTTGATATCCCTAAGTCTCGGTACAACTTACTCAACATTTCATAAACAATTGAAGTTTCAGTGTTCATAATCAATTAAATAATACATGTATCAGTCTAGTCTTATTCAATATTCCAGTACTATGTAACTTAGTGTGATTCAGTCTTTTAGTATCATGTATTGCCGTATGAGTCTCAGTTCCTGATTTTAAATTCCTGAATGTTGAACACCTGTATTTGGACCTGAGGCCATAGTTTATGTGCTTTATGCATACTTGGGCCTGAGGCTGTAGTTTATGCTTTATGCATGTTTGGTCCTGAGGCCGCAGTTTATGTTTTATGCATTTTTGGACCTGAGGTCGCAGTTATGTATACGTATACTTGGGTCCGAGGCCGCAGTTATGCATATATATATATATATATATATATATTGGGCCCGAGGCCGCAATTTAATATTCAGATAAACAGGTTGTTCATCATTCAGAAGATTGAGTATTCATATCCTTACTTCCTTTGTTCAGTTCATTTATCAGTTATCATTTATCAATTCAGTTATCAACTATCAGTTCAGTTATCAGTTATCAGTTATCATTTCAGTTATCAGCTTAGTTTCAATTTAAGCTTTTATAATTCTTTCTTTCAGTTGCTTTACATACCAGTGCAATTCAAATGTACTGACGCCTCTTTTGCCCGGGGCCTGCATCTCACGATGCATGTAATGATTTACAGGTTGAAGGTTTAGAGCGCTAGGATTCTCGTACCAGCTACTTGGTGATCCCCAATTCTTTCGGGGCATTATCATTACCTTCCAGTCTTCAGTATTTTCAGACAGTCAGTGCTTCATTAAAGGCTTCATAGACTAAAGTAACAGTTAGACAGAGTCACATGCTTTTCATATTAAGCCATGTTGGCTATAAATATGTTTCATAATTGTATTAGTATTTCTGCACTTTGATTTATATCATCCAAACTTTCAGTATATCGACATGTGTTAGTTTATCTTCCGCATTTAGTATGTTATGATATCACATGTTGATTCAGTCAGCTAGTTGGTTCGCTCGGTCACATGTAGTCATGCACCGAGTGTCGTGTTACGTCCAGGTTCGGGGCATGACACCTTTGAAGCAATTCCAAGAACCAAGTCCATGTCCTTTTTGTTTCTTTATCCACTACTACACAAGCTATAGGATATGTTTGGTTATTACTGTCCAGTCCAACATCAAGTAACAACTGTCCTCTAGCTTTTCCTTTTAAAAATGTCTCATCTAAGCCAATAAATGGTCTCAAACCTAAATTAAAGCCCATCTCGAGAGCTTGAAATCAAATATACATTCTCAAAAACTTTCTTTTACCTTTAGCAAGTGTATCTTTTGGCAAGTTAAAGACAATATCACTCCCTGGGTTAGTGTCCCTTAGCGCATTGGCACATGCCTCAAGTTTCTTATAGCCATCTGTAAAACTACCTTCATACTTCTCCAAAATCAGTCTTTTAGCCCTCTTGCACTTTCCATAGCTAACATTTACATTAAACAATTGTTTTAGATCTGCTCTCATCTCCTTAATCTTATACTTAGGATTTTCTTGCACCTTCTTCTTGAAGTAATTTGCTATTGTTTGATAGTCAACCCTAGTGTTCTCAAATGCTTCTTCACATGTATGCTCATCTCTTAATGACTTTATCCTAACTCCAGGAAGGTGCCCATCCCCAGAAATCAAAACAACAAAACGGTAGTCACCAACACATGTAACCTTAACCTTTTTTTATCACTTTTATCCACCTGTAAGTCTTTTTTGTTTGCCAAGGAATAGAAATTAATGCATTTTCTAGCTTCAGGTATGTCTTTGAAGCTCATACCCTTGTATAATTCCTTATAATTTTCTAGCCTTGCCTCAATTTCAGTATTTATTTGCTTAGAGATTTTTTGTAATCCATCAGAATCATAATCAACCTCATCATCATCACTATAATTATCACTCTTACTCTCACTATCAGATTCACTACAGTCAGTACCATAATCAATTATTACTGGATGTGAGTCAGTGTTATGAACAATATTAGGCACATTTATAAACTCTTCATACTCATCAACAACATAAAGCAGAGTGTCTTAAATTCATCTAAAATTAAACTCAGTAAATGCCTCATCACATCATCATTTTCTACCTCATAGTAATTACCAAAAGGGCCATTTACAATAAGTTGTTGAATACCTACATGCCCTAACTCACTAGTGTATGTTGTTTCTAGAAGCTTGTAAGAAATGAGTTCAGAATCATACCCTTTCCAGATGTGGACCAACTTGTTTGAATACAAGACCTTGGGTGTTGTGATCCAATCCCCACCATAATGCAACATTATGTCAACCGAAGTCATCCTTAATATTCTGGAAGGCAATTAAAAACATTAAGTAAACTGGAAAATATAATTAATAAATAAATTATATAAACAATAAATAAACCTACACATGAGCTAATAAAAGAACCTAAGGAAAACACTTAACAAATTAGAAGAAGAATAAAAAAGATAGTGATTTGGTGGACCACATACATCTGCAACAAAATAGGGGACCGGAAACATTAACAATAGTAAAGTCCCACTAATAATAAAATACTCAGATTGTCTATTACTTTAAGGGAACAACATTCACTATATACAGATAAAACGACAGCTTAAGTCACAAATTATAACCGCACATTCTCAGCCACAAAAGGCACAAAATCACACACGGGATGTGATGACCCAAAGGGTCATCTTATGGATTAAGACTCCATTCCAGGCTCATTAGCCTTAAAAATACTAATTTTAATTACCTCGAATTGCGTGCGCAGTCCGGGCGTGAATCCGGAAAGCATTTATGTGAAAATATGAGAAATAGAAATTTCTAGAGTTAAAATTTAGTTTTAGTTGACTTTGGTCAACATTTTGAGTAAACGGACCCGGATCTGTGTTCCGATGATCCCGAAAGGTCCACAGTAAAATATGGGACTTGGGCGTATGCCCGGAATTGAATTCCGAGGTCCCTATCCTTAGAAAACAATTTTTGAAGAAAATTGTTGTGCTGGTTTTTAAGGGAAATAAAGAAATGAATCAATGTTTGAACTCGTTGGTATCGGGTCCGTATCTTGGTTCCGGAGCCGGGGACAAGTTTTTTATGATATTTAAATCCTATCAGTGAAATTTGATGAGAATCGGAATTTATTTGATGTGATTTGGACGTCTAGTTGAAAAGTTAGAAAATTTAAGTGTTCTTGAGAAAATCATGAATTTTGAGGTTAAATTCGTAGTTTTTGATGTTATTTTGATAATTTGATCACACAAGCAAGTCCGTATGATGTTTCTAGACTTGCGCGCATGTTTGCTTTGGAGCCCTGAGGGCTTGGGTGAGTTTCAGATAGGTTTAGGCTATGTTGCGCTTGTTTTGATGCTTCATCGTCGTTTCTCCAAGCATAAATGACACCACACTAAGCAAATGAGCTCCAAATTTAGTTTTTATTGAACCATTAGATCCGTATCGTAATTACGGAGCCATAGGAAATTCAAATTTGGGGATTTAGACCTCGAATTGAGGTCAGATTCCAAAACCAATTGTATATCCGGGCTCGGGGGAGAATGGGTAAACGGGTTTTGGTCCGAACCTCGAGTTTAGACCAAGGAGGTCGGGAGTCAATTTTTGTAGTTTGAGAAGAAAACATAGGAGAACCATTGTTTTTCAATAAAGTTGATCCCTTTAGGCTATGATTGATAACATTGAACCAATTGTAATTAGATTCGAGCGGATTAGAAGAAAATTCTAAAGGAAAGGCAATGCTAGAACAGTGAATTGCTTGTGAGATCGAGGTAAGTGCTTGGTTTAACCTTGACTTGAGGGAATAGGAATCCCCAACCTGATTGTTATGTGAAATTGCTTGTGTGTAGTGTAAAAGTGAGGTGGCGAGTACCTATGCGCTACCAAATTGTTGTTTAACATGATTCCTTTCCCCGTTTCTCATTTATTTGCTTCCTGGCTTAACTGTCTGTGATCATTGAGTTTTACATGGCTATTTGGTTTCATTAGACTATTGCCAAGTATTGTTGCAAGTGTGTTAAAAGTGTTGGCTGTTCTTTTGATTTTGTTATGGTACATAAAGATTGAGCTGGATGACAATGTTACGTCATTTACATATATTCTGGTTGGTTTCATTATGAAATGATATTGGATACAACTTATGAGCTATACTGTTTTCTATTTACAATTATTGAGATAAAAGTGTTATGAAAGGCTTGGCCTAAATTCTGAAAACTTATAAACAAAGTGATATGAGATTTTAGTAGATGTCCTCATCATTCGGAGACTCAAGTTAGATCTGCTGGCGTCCATAGATTCTTGGAGTCTTCTCTTATTTTTAGACATTGTTTTACTTCTTTCAAAACAGATACAAATTCTTTCATCCCATTATTTTTAGAATTCTTAGTAGTTCGTGACAGACCCTCGGTAGTTTTATGGTTATAGATTTTGTTCGTGGTTCGACGTAATTCTTGATTATTATTAATATTCATGAAGTTATTCGTTGGAAGTTATTATATTTGATCTATTTTAAATTGTCTTATTTTGTTTAAGTAAATATTCAAAGGAAAATGGATAATCAGGTTCTAACATTGGCTTGCCTAGCAAGTATGGTGTTAGGCGCCATCACGATCCCTAAGGTTGAGAATTTGGGTCGTGACAAGTTGGTATCAAAGCTCTAGGTTGCTTAGGTTTCACAATTCATGAACAAGCTTAATAGAGTCTGAAGGATCGGTACTGAGACGTCTGTACTTATCTCTCAGAGGTTATCAAGTTAGGAACAAACTCCATTTTTATTCTCTTCTAATCTATCGTGCGGTTCTTGTTATCTCCAATACTGATAGAACTTTTCTACTTTCTCGTAAATGGCGGGAATACGTGTTTTTCTTCCGCGTACCGACAGATTGGGTTCTCCCGCAATACCCATCCTAAACCACAGAGGATGTAAGAAAACTTCCACTCATGGCACGTGGAAACTCAAGTAGAAAACAAAACAAAACAAAAAAAAAACTCAAGTCCTAATTGGAATCAGTGAATCTCAAAAGGGAACCACATATAACCTGAGAAACTATTTTGTGAATATAAGAGCAAGAATTCATACGGGATATTGTGTTGCTTCAACCATTTCTTTTCTTTCAAAACAAGTCACAAGTCAGTACAGGAGTAAATCATGTTGGCACCAAACAAGCCACCAAGTCAGCCTATGGGCACAACCTCAATTTAAACCTTCCATTCCTTATAAATTAACAAAATTATACCCACACTACAAGATCAATTCTCTAAAAGAAAGCCACGAAGCTATCTATCATCAAGGAGAGGTAAAACAAAGAGAAAATATCAACCGGTTATCAAGGATATCACCGTGCAAAATAAAACATACGCTGCATAATTTCAACATAACCATCCACACGAGAACCAGGTAGTGTCACATAACAGAAATATACTAAATAACATGACAAACAGGATACCAGTTCACCTAAAGATAAAACGCAAACTAAGTTGTCACGGAACACAAGAACCAAATCCCACCACCAAAACTACAAGAAAGTAAAGAAATATTTACATCCCAAATCACAGTTATTCAAAGAGGCCACCTCAACCTGAAATCTAACAAGTAAAGTGAAAATGATGAACGGTGCCCCCCTGAATACTGCATCATGTACTCCCCTCGCTGTCAGACTATGTCACTCCCTCTTCTCTATCCTCCTCGGACCAGGGAGCTGGAACATCATCCTCTTCCTCCAATAATCATGCAATAATATTGAGGAAGTGTTGACAGATTTAGGAGATTCTCTAATTCCAAGTTGTAGGCATGACTTGTATGTAGTTTGCATCTTTGGAGAGCAGAATTTGGTCTGTACATGTTGAGAAAAGACCCTTCCAACTCCTAATGTGGAAGAGGTGTGTCTGTAGAATTTGACAACAACTCAAAGCTCAAAGACAATATGTTACACAGTCTTTTGTAAATTCGATGCGTCGCGTGTCATACTAATAACATATACAGATCAAATAATTTAGTATTGAAAAGAGCTGTCAAACGTTGTTGCTAAATGAAGCATCTATGGCAGATTTTGGTTTGAGGAGTGAAGCATGTAATTGCATGATTCCACAGCCTCCCCCGCAGATTTCTGAATATTTGGAATTGCAACTAACTAGTTTGCTGAGAAAACTCTCTGCTGGTAGCATGTAGTAATACAAATGTAACACACCGAGACCTATATTTTTCTTGTTTGCTACAAGTATCCTCTATCATCCATTGTGTACCTTTCCTCTGGTAGCAGTATTTGCATTGTTGAACTTGTTTACAAATGACAAGATTCAAAATCGAAGTTCACAGAATGTTGTACCTTTTCATGTTCAGAAAGGATCTTAACTTCTGAATTCAGTTTTTATCCTCCTTTGATGCCTTCTACACATACAATATGAAATTTGTTTCTTGTATAACCAGTTCATCTTGAGAGTTCAAGTCTTTTGCCTTGTGATTTGATCCAAATGAAGCCAAAGCTTAGTCTTGTAAACAAGATGAAAGGAAAGTTTAATTTGCATCTTTTATAGCAAAGAGGTAGAACCCATTTAAGTTGGTGCCAGAATTAACTTTCTCTTACCTTCACTTTTTTGCTTTTATTTTTATTTTTTAAAGATTCACATGGAGATACCAAAAGGCTCAAATTGAAGACTAGAGAAGCATTAAGTTTACAGGGAGAACGTGTTGTGGTGGAGTTTGATGGCTTGGATCCGATTGGAGAAGCACAAGGACTTCTTGCAGGCGTATGTGGAATTTTAGCAACTGACTGTACCATGTTTCCAGTTGGCTTTGATAAATGGCCGGATATGCCTAAGTCATACTTTGACGATTGTTTTAATAACATTATAAAGGTATAAGTTCTATATCTTTATAACTATATATCTATTTTGTCTTTTGTTTTTATATTTGTATATAAAAGATAAACTAACCACTATGGTACTGATAATTACTCAAAATTTATTTTTGAAGCCTCATTTCTGTTTTATGACCATTGAGGAAGTTGCATGAGGATATGTTTATCACTCTATTTCAAAGAAGTGGGTTGCAAGTAGGCAGAAGTTGTGGTATGAGTTTAAAGACCCACTTAAAATCAAAGATGATATTATGAATAATGTTCCGGTACGTATTAGTCGGGATCAATGGGCTTCCTTTGTGAACTACCGTTATAAAGAACAAACTCAGGTATTTTTCTGAAACGTCACATTGAAATGCATAAAAATATGATTATTCATTTATATAAATGACTGAAATGTATCTTATTGTTAGAACATGTGTAAAAGAAATGCTGAAAATTGGAAGAAACAAACAGTTCCACACACCGGTGGCTCCAAACCTAATTCTAGAAGAAGGGCTGAAATGGTGAAAGATGTTACATTATTTTCCTTACTTTACTATTTAAATTTTAGATAGTAAATCTATTTCTTTTACTTTTATTAAACTATTCTAACTTATTTATTTTCATACATAGATGGCTGAGATATGGAGTAAACATGGACGAGCACAACTTTATCTTGCTACGCATACGAAACAAGATGGATCATATGTAAATGAGGAGGCAAAAGAAATATGTGTAAGTCACAACTACTATTCTTTGCAATGTTATCGTATATAATTTAATACCCTTCTGGATTTAATCCTCGAAGAACATGTTCTGTAGTTTGTAGTAGGGAATAATCACGGAACTTTCGGTTGCGGTCCATATTCAAAATTAATACCGCAGTACGAAGAAAGTCAGGGAGTTAATTTATGTAGTAAGAAAAAGCAAATGAAAACACATCATTCAGTAGTTTGATTGTTTAAATTTCAAACTGTTCTCAAGTTTGAACTTTAAAATCATTAGAAGGATTTATATATAACATTTTGAAATATGTCTGTGAGACATCTCAAAATTCATATATAACATTTTGACATTTCAAACTGTTCTCAAGTTTGAACTTTAAAATCATTAGAATGATTTATATATAACATTTTGACATATGTCTGTGAGACATCTCAAAATTTATATATAACATTTTGACATTTGACCAAGCACCTCAAGCGTTTTCATTCCAATTGCAATGAATTTTAATAGATATTTTTTGATATGTATTATGTTTAGGAAAAAAATGAGCTAGCAATGAGTGAAAGTACAGTGGATTATTCTGAAATTTCTCCAAATAATGTTGTTGGTAAGGTGCTAGGAAAAGAACATCCTGGAAGGGTGAGATGTTTGGGATTAGGAGCTACTCCAAGCAATACTTTCAGAGAGACAAATATTCGTCCTGGTAATATTAGAATTGTGAGTAATAATGTTGGATGTTCTTCTTCTGGATGCCAAGAGAAGTACAATCAATTGATGAATAGTCTCAAAGCATACATGATAATGAAGGAAGGGTCAATACCAGAACAATTTGCTGGGATCTTTGCTTCTACTCCTACAACGGTATGCTAAGTTTTTTTTTATTTTTGGTGTAAGGAAAGAACTTGTTTTGATTTCATAGTACCTTATAAAGTAGGTTTGGAATTTTACTTTTTTCTGAATAACTCTTCACAATTGAAGCTGAACTTGTGTTTTTCTTTTTATACTTTTTGCTGCAGCCAAGTGATGCAGGTAGTGGACCCGTTTCACCGACGGATGCAAGATCTTCTGGCGCTAGTAATCCGGGTGACCATTGAGATTCAATTGAAGTGGATGTATTAGGACAATGTAATAGCTGACTAATATAGACGGTTAATTATGTTCTAGTTTAGCTTGATGACATATGAACTACTTTGTCATAATATTTTCATGGTTAATGAAATATTGATGTTTTTTAATTTTAATGTTTTGGTTTAAGAATAAATATTTCAATTGATATTAGGGAAAATGTATGGCAAATTGATGATAAAAATCAATTCTATAATATATTTAAAAATAGATATCGATAATTAAAACCCCCAAAGAGAAATTGATTAGATCCTATGGTGTACACATAGGAAATTGCGGGGGTTTACAACCCCCACACGCAAAAAAATAATTAAATTTTAAAAATAATAATCTACTTTCGCTTATGAAATTGCGGAGGTTAACAATTGCAATTTGCAGAGGTTATGAACCTCCGCTAATTGTTGTCACGGTGGTTGAGAAAACCCCCGCATTTAACTACCACAATAAATAGTGGCGATGCTTACTGCGGGGGTCTGCTCAACCGCCGTGACAACAAATAGCGGAGGTTTTTAACCTCCCCAAATTGAAATTATAACCTCCGCTAGTTACCCGTTTTTTTGTAGTGGCTCCTGAGGCTTCAACACCTTAAGCAGCCCCTTCACGCCCTTCCACATGCGAGTGAAGAACTTATCTCTCTTCTTCTCCCTTTTCTTCATCCGGGAGTGTGCACTTGCCAGTTTGGCATGGGAAGTACTCAAGCCACCATGTGCCGTGCCCAAATCTACGTATGCCTTCTCCAGCTGCTTCAAATGAGCCCCATGTTTCTTCTGGTCATCAAGATATTTCTTGAAATATTTTTGTGAAACATATGTAGAGGTCCTCATAGATGTTTCCCCCGATCCCTGTGGAATTCGAGATACCAGCTCGCGAACCTGCCTCATTTTCTCAGAAAGCACAGCAAATGGGCCACCGGTGGAGGGAGAAGGCTGACTAACCTGCTCAGTTTGAGGAGGCAACCCCATTTTTCTCTTCTTGCTCTTGACAGCTCCACCATCTCCTCTCTTCTTCAAGGGGTGGATAGGCTTACCCGGCTCTACCCAGTTGTCCCCTGGATCCTCCTCCACCCCGGCCACCTGGCACAACTCAGTAATAAGAGATGGGAATAAAAGTGACGTACCACCCAGGCGAAGGTACTCCTTTATCTCACTAAAGAAGATTTCGCCAACGTTGAGTGGAATGTCGTCAAAGATACAAGCTACCATAAGTTCTCTCAGTATGGGCACATTCCAGATGTTGGACACTGGAGAGACCCGGCTGCACACAATAGCTAGACATATCTTGGCTTCAGCGGTGAACTCTTGGGAGGTGATTGATTTCTTATCCAATGCCCAAGGGACATCCACACCCGGGCATAGCTTGGAAGCCAACCAATCCCCTGAAATCTTATCTTTCTCACGGAACAGATCCATATCATGGTCGAGAAGGTGGTAGATGTTGTTCACAGCTTCTGCCCCGAACTGCACCATCTTTCCTCGAATCCTCATCTTCAGCTTTTTCATGTTTATGTCAAGGAGATTCGCATAGAACTCCCTCACCCACTGCTCATTTTCCCTACAAGGCGGAGGGGCGAAACAAATCCAGCCCATAGAGACGAGCTTCCAGTAGAAATCAGGCAGACGTTGCTCAACTTTATCCATCACAATTCCACTCTCCGGGAGTAGCTTCTTTGTGATTAGCTCATTGTAATACCATTCCTGACACCCTCGTGATAGGAATCGTTATTTGTCGTAGTTTTCCTTAGGTTCCATGGGACTTCCGGGCAAGGATTCAGTGGAGTTGGAACTCATTCTCAATATATGAGCCTGCAAAACAAATCATTGAAATAAAAATAGAGTATAACTATGAAATATGTTGCAAAATGAATCTTAGATGTCAAAGGAGTGATTGGACAGTTGAAACCATACTTAGAATTTTTTTCAAGAATTTCAAAATATGCAAATATTCGCTCTCTGATGTCGCATTTGCGACATTTTCTTCACAAATGCGAAGTTTTCAATTCCCCCGCAAAAGTCGCATTTGCGACGTCTCCTTCGCACATGCGAAGGGAACAGTCTCTCTCAGATGTCACATTTGCGAAATACTACTTCGCAAATGCGAGGTACCCTATATCGCAATTGCGAAGTCCTCCAGAACAGTCAGAGTTCGTAAAGGCAAACCTGTCGTCCCCAGCCCTAGAACAATCCCTAACTTTTGAAATTTATTCCATGAAATCACTTCTAAACACCCCCAAAACACCCCAAATAGTCTTTACACACTAAATCATGCAATAAACATCACATACAACCACAAAAATGCAAAGGAATTCCAAAATCTAAACCCTAAATATTACCCCTATTTCTAAAACATCAATGGCACTCAAATCTTTCTCAAATTTCTAACACATTATTGGATTAACACTCTCAACCATCCTCACCCAAAAAACAACAACATGAAATCTGTGATTTTTAACACTTTGTGCCCAGAAAACTTGAAATTTTTCTAAGCTCTAGGTTTTTGAGAAAATAATTGAAAAAGAAGAAGAAGAGGAAGAAGAAAATGCAAGGATTTAGCAAGTTTACATGCTTGTTGCACCTAGAAGTGAGGATTTGAGAGTTGGAAGGTTGGGCAGAACCTAATCGTTTGGTTCCTTGAGTCCCAAAATAAATATTTCAGTTTTCTACGAATGAAAACCATCAAACCCCTTAAAGACCCGCATGTATCGCAATTGCGACACCCAGTTCGCATATACGAACTCCCCCAGGAAACTGTCCAGTTCGCAAATGCGAACTCCAATTCAAAAAAATATTTTTTTAAATAAGATAAAATAAGAATAAAACAATATTTATAATAAATAATAATAATAAGGATAACAATAATAATAGAATTATAAGGAAATAAGGATAAAATAATTCTTACACTAAACAATTCTAATTATTAGAAAGACTAATTAATTGAGAAATAATGGATTGCTTTCACCAAGCGCCACATTTAACGACATGGCACGACCTGAATTAATTTTTATCATTTTTTCTCGTCGCTTGGGAAATAGGTATTGGTCACCTAAATTGGAGATCAAGCTTGTGACCACGAACAATGGGAATGATAGGTTAATGATCAAGCAGAACTCTAATTTCTCCACTTTGCACTTCTCGGTTTCATGCGAGAAATGTTATTTGCCCGATTATCCCTTTCAAATTATAAAGGTGTGACTTTTGTTCCTCCTCATTTTAATCTCTTTTTGACTCGTATAGTTCAATTTTCATATCTCCACACAGGTCCGATGTTGAGAAATTCTTAAAATATAACGTCGTAATCTTTCAATAACTCCAACCATCTCCTCTGTCTTTGATTAAGATCCTTTTTGCTAGAACAAGTACTGAAGACTGTAAGGGTTTGTGAAAACCTCACCCGGAAAACTATAGTGATAGTGTCTCCAATTCGTTAATGTATGAATTTACTGTCAAATCTTCGAAATTTAGCTTTTCCCGAAAATTCTAATATCCTCTATTTTTCCCCCGGAGTAGAATCTATTTCAACCATATTTTAATCACGCTGGTTGACTCTAAGTCCTCATGCTCTTGGTATCACAAATACTCATGGACTTGGTTGGCGGATGTTCAATTCTTGAATTTCCCAAGTAAAATTCACATTTCCCTCGGAGTGGACTCTTCTTGACCTTCCTTCACATTTTCAAATGATGGATATAATGAGCCTCAATCGATGATTTCTAAACGATTATCCAA
The DNA here is from genome assembly GCA_005239495.1 of Nicotiana undulata. Lineage (NCBI taxonomy): Eukaryota > Viridiplantae > Streptophyta > Magnoliopsida > Solanales > Solanaceae > Nicotiana > Nicotiana undulata. Next base: position 162,373 of record ML263134.1, on the reverse strand, counting down.
TATTTTTCCAATGGGTAAATAAAATTCTCTCTTCATTATTGATTCCTAAAAAAAACAAAGAAATTTCCCTTCAGTTCGGGTGAAGTAGAGGAGATCAGCCATTGAGACAACTACTTGGGAGTCCGAGATGAATAGGCGGAGTAGTTAACTCCAAACCGAGTAATCTTCTATGTCTGTTCGAGGACGAACGTTTGTTTAAGAGGGGGAGATTGTGATGACCCAAAGGGACAAAAGGTCATCCTGTGTAAATGTGACGAAAACTGTGTTCTGAGGCCCTGAAAGCCTCCATTAATCTCACCTTGATGTGTGTGCGCATCTCGGGTGCGTAGCCGGGAAGCCTTTATGTGGAAATATGTTAAGCAGTTGAATTTATGATAATTAATTGAATAAAGTTGACTTTGGTTAATATTTTTGGTAAACGGACCCAGACCCGTGATTTGATGGTCCCGGAGGTCTGTAGGAAAATATGGGACTTGGGCGTATGCCCGAAATCGAATTCCGAGGTCCCAAGTCCGAGAAATGAATTTTAAAGAAAATTGTTTTCTGAAAATAATAAAGACTTTTGAAAATAAATTTTGATGTGAAACCCATTTTACCGGGCCCATATTATGGTTCCGGAGCCCGGAACATGTTTAATATGGTTATTATGAGTTGTCTGTAAAATTGGGTAAGAAACGGACTTGGTTTGACGTGTTTCAGATCAAAAATGGAAAATTTGAAGTCTATGAAGTTTTGAGAAAATTATATAGATTTTGGAGTTTAATTCATTGTTTTTGATGTTATTTTGGTCGTTTAATTACTTGAATAAGTCGTGTGGGGTAATTTTGAAGTTGTGTCTATAGTGGGTTTTGAGCCCCGAGGGCTCGGGTGAGTTTCGGGTAAGTGTCGGAGTTCAAAAGTGTTGGAAAAATATGGTGTAATTGTTGTTGCTGATGTCTGATGTAGTCCTCTATGCGATCGCGTAGGTTCTTCTGCGATCGCATAGCTTTAGGTAAAGGGGGAGGTCAGTTCCTCTATGCGATCGCATAGCACTGTCCGCGATCGCATAAGGGTATAGGAGGTCAGGGTGGGGGCTGGCTAGGTACCCTGTGCGATCGCATTGCCTCGTTCGCGATTGCATAGGGAGGGGTCCCTTGAACTGTGCGATCGCAGGCCCATGTTCGCGATCGCGGTGCTTTAGAGGGTAATCTTCTATGCGATCGCAGCCCTCTCTTCGCGATCGCATAGAGTAAATCCGTCCAGTGATTTTTAAAGTTCAAAAACAAAAAACACACGGGATTTCTTCCTTATTTTCACAAACTCCTTCTTCCCCAAACCCCATAGGAGATCTTTGAAGAGTTCCTTCTCCATAGCTTCATAGGTAAGTAAACTTAGCTCTATTTCCTCCATTTTTCATCAATAATCACTAGTTTCTAGGCCTAAAAACATGAAATCAAGGGTAGAAATTGGGGTTTTGGGTAGAGTTAGGGCTTTTAGAATTTTTAGAAATTCAACCTCATTTTGGGGTCGGATTTCAAAACAAATTGTATATTCGGGCTCGTGGGGGAATGGGTGATCGGATTTTGGTCCGAACCTTGTGTTTGGATCAAGCGGGCCCGGGGTCGGTTTTTGGTAATTTTGGAAGAATGATGGAAAATGTATTATTAGGCTTTCGAATTGAATTATTGAGTCCTTACTGATATTATTGAGTCGATTATGTCCAGATACTATCGTTTCGGAGTTGGATTCGAGAGGGAAAGCGGTGTTTGAGGCGTGAATTGCATTCTTGGAGTCGAGGTAAGTGTTTGGCCTAACTTTAGTGAGGGAATTGGTGTTGGGTCGTATGTGCTACTTGTTTTATCATGATTCAATGTATAGGTGAGGTGACGAGTACCTATGCATTTTTTGTCAAGCATGCCCGTGAGTCTAAGTTTTGGCGAATTTCTTGTTATTACTCCGATATTTATTGTGTTATGAAGTAATTTCCTTTGGGAAGTTGTTTAATTGCTGGGAATACTTGCTTAAGTACTTGTGATGTGATGTCTCAGTTGATAAACCAATTCATTAAGTTATGTACTCGTAAGAGATTGGTTATAGCTGAGTCCCTTGCCGGGCAATGTTGTTATTTTGGTTGATATTCCCCTTGCTGGGTGGTTATGAATTGTTTGTCACTCCGTTGCATTCCTTACCAAGCTGTTATTTGTTGTTGATTTGGGTGAGGAAGAGTATAAAGCACGAAGGGTGATGCTGTGTATTCATTTCATTCATTGCATAGTGAGGAAGAGAGTAAAAGCACGAAGGGTGATGTCGTGCCATGATTTGTACTGCTTTCTTTCATACATTGCATAGTGAGGAAGAGAGTAAAAGCACGAAGGGTGATGCCGTGCCATGATTTATATTGCTTTCATTTATACTGTGCATTGTGAGGACGAGACTAAAAGCACGAAGGGTGGTGTCGTGTACATATTTGTTGAGTTATTAATTCCTATTGACTTGTTTCTTTCGTATTGTTGTTTGTTCAGTTATTCATCTTTGATTATCACTTGTTACCCCCATTACTTGCCCCCGTATTACCATGCTTGACTGCTTATTTCTTGCTATTTTCTCTGTTTCATACTATAGAACTGTATAGGTAAATTGTTGTTGTCGTGTCTAGCCTCGTCACTACTTCGCCGAGGTTAGGCTCGGCACTCACTCAGTACATGGGGTCGGTTGTACTGATGCTACACCTGCACTTCTTTATGTTGTGCAGATCACGCAGTCGGATCCAGTGGACATCGTTAGAGGGAGTATCCTTCAGTCCATACAGGCGACACCGAGGTAGTTCCGCAGGCGTTCGTGGATCTCGGCGTCTTCTTCTATCTTATTGATTTTGTCTTATCTTAGTATCATAGACAGTTGTACTCTTCATTTCGGACTTTTGTTGTAGTAATCTTAGACAGCCCGTGAGATTTTGTGACACAAATTCTGGGGGATTATATGCGTAAATTTTGTGGCAACTATCTTGTTAATATATAGACTCGCAGCTTCCGCATTATCATTGATCGTTTCTGTTCATTGTTTCACTCTTAAATGATTTAAGAAAAGAAAGTTAGTAAAATTAACTCAAACGTTGGCTTGTCTAACGGGTTCAACGTTAGACGCCATCACAACCTGAAGGTGGGATTCGGGTCGTGACATCATCTTATGGATTAAGACTCCATTTCAAGATCATTAGCCTTAAAAGACTAATTTTAATTACCTCGACTTGCGTGCGCAGTACGGGCGTGAATCCGGAAAGTTTTTATGTGAAAATACGAGAAATAGAAATTTCTAGAGTTAAAATTTAGTTTTAGTTGACTTTGGTCAACATTTTGAGTAAACGGATCCGGATCTGTGTTCCGATGATCCCGGGAGGTCTGCAGTAAAATATGGGACTCGGGCATATGCCCTGAATTGAATTTCGAGGCCCCTAGCCTTAGAAAATAATTTTTGAAGAAAATTATTGTCTGGCTTTTAAAGGAAATAAAGAAATGAATCAATGTTTGAATTCATTGGTATCGGGCCCGTATCTTGGTTCCGGATCCCGGGACAAGTTTGTTATGATATTTAAATCCTATCTGTGAAATTTGATGAGAATCGGAATTTATTTGATGTGATTTGGACGTCCGGTTGAAAAGTTAGAAAATTTAAGTGTTCTTGAGAAAATCATGAGTTTTGAGGTTAAATTCGTAATTTTAGATGTTATTTTGATGATCTGATCGCACGAGCAAGTCCGTATGATGTTTTTAGACTTGTGTGCGTGTTTGTTTTGGAGCCCCAAGGGCTTGAGTGAGTTTCGGATAGGTTTAGGCTATGTTGCGCTTGTTTTGATGCTTCATCATCGTTTCTTCAAGCATAAATGACACCAAACTAAAAAAAGGATCTTCAAATTTAGTTTTTATTGAACCATTAGATCTGTATCGTAATTACAGAGCCATAGGAAAAAGAATCATCGAATTTGGACATCGTATGAGGAAATTATGCCCATTTTAGTATCGGAAAAAAATTATTGGTGCCAGATGTCGCAAATGCGAACTCGGGGTCGCAAATGCGACATCTATAGCCTATTAAATGAGATTTTAGACGGGATTTTACCCTTTTTTCAATTCTCTCAAATCCTAAACTTCTATAGGCGATTTTTCAAATACCCAAACTTCTCCAAATCATTGGTAAGTGATCTTTAACTAATTCCTTTCATTCCTTAACAACTTTTAACAAGATTTCAACTTAGAATCTAGAGTTTTCATGGTAAAAAATGAGATTTTTGGGTAGAACTTAGGAAATTCAAATTTGGGGATTTAGACCTCAAATTGAGGCCGGATTCCAAAACCAATTGTATATCCGAGCTGGGGGGGAGAATGGGTAAACGAGTTTTGGTCCGACCTCGAGTTTAGACCAAGCGGGCCTAGAGTTGATTTTTGTAGTTTGATAAGAAAACATAGGAGAACCGTTGTTTTTCAATAAAGTTGATCCTTTTAGGTTATGATTGATAAGATTGAACCAATTGTGATTAGATTCGATCGGATTAGAAGCAAATTCTAAAGGAAAGGCAGTGCCAGAACACTGAATTGCTTGTGAGATCGAGGTAAGTGCTTGGTTTAACCTTGACCTGAGGGAATATGAATCCGCAACCTAATTGTTATGTGAAATTGCTTGTGTATAGTGTATAGGTGAGGTGACGAGTACCTATGCGCTACCAAATTGTTGTTTAACATTATCCCTTTCCCTGTTTCTCATTTATTTGCTTCCTGGCTTAATTGTTTGTGATCATTGAGGTTTACATGGCTATTTGGTTTCATTAGACTATTGCCAAGTATTGTTGCAAGTTTGTTAAAAGTGTTGGTTGGTCTTTTGATTTTGTTATGGTACATAAAGATTGATTTGGATGACAACTTTACGTCATTTACATATATTCTGGTTGGTTTCATTATGAAATTGGATACAGCTTATGAGCTATACTATTTTCTGTTTACAATTATTGAGATAAAAGTGTTGTGAAAGGCTTGGCCTGAATTGTGAAAATTTATAAACAAACTGATATGATATGTCTGGTGGGAGCGGGTTGCACGCCGCAACAAGGAGTGATAAGGGTTGACAGATGGGATCGGGTTGCACGCCGTAACAGGAGTAATAAGGGTGATATATATGTAGGGAGGAGCAATAAGGGTGGATAGGTGGGAGCGGGTTGCACGCCGCAACAAGGAGCAATAAAGGAGGACACCTATGTTTTTACTGAATTTTCCAAGAAAAAGCAAAGATTTAAAAAATCATTGTTTTACTTTACTATTTTACATATTTTACACTTACTTCTATATTCAAAAATCAAAATTTGGAAAATTTGGAAATTTAAGTGAGATTTTGGTTATAGTTGAGGCCCGGAAAGAGGCAACTAAATTATGTCATTTATTGTTACAGGTTTATTGTTCTTGTTTGTTTAGATTTGTATTTTTCTTGTTTTGTTATATAAATACTGTTACAGGTTAAGTTACATTGCCCCGCCTTAGCCTCGTCACTACTTCGTCGAGGTTAGGCTCGACACTTACTCAGTACATGGGGTCGGTTGTACTGATACTACACTCTGCACTCTTTGTGCAGTTCCAGGTACCGGTCAGAGTTAGGAGATTTTAGTAGTTGTCCTCATCATTCGGAGACTCGAGGTTGATCTGCTGGCATCCGCAGATTTTTGGAGTCTTCTCTAATTTTTAGACACTGTTTTACTTCTTTCAAAACAGATACATAATTCTTTCAACCCATTATTTGTAGCATTCTTAGTAGTTCGTGAATTGTGACATCAGACCCTGGGTAGTTTTATGGTTACAGATTTTGTTCGTGGTTCGGCTTAATTCTTGATTATTATTAATATTTATGAAGTTATTCGTTGGAAGTTATTAGATTTGGTCTATTTTAAATTGTCTTATTTTGTTTAAGTAAATATTCAAAGGAAAATGGCTAATCAGGTTCTAACATTGGCCTGCCTAGCAAGTATGGTGTTAGGCGCTATCGCGATCCCTAAAGTTGGGAATTTGGGTCGTGACACGGGACCACCAATAGAAGAAGAATCCCCAAAATAATGTCGACCCGTAAAAACCCTAACATAAAATAACTTAAATAATACATGCAGACACACAAAAACATAGATATTGTCGATTTGAGCTCATGTCATAAACTGTAAAAGCATAAAACGTTTAAACACTAAAGAATCAACTAGACCGAAATATTTTAAAAAACCACCAACATCAGATAAACTTACCCTTTGAAGAAGAACAAGCATAAATCAGAAGCATCAATGTCTTTCTGAAGGCTATGCGACCTAGGGTTTTCGTGTTAATTTCTTCTTCTCTGGGTGTTTTGCAGATCGATTTAGGTTAGAGGGGGTTGACTAAGAGGATTTAAGTTAGAGGGGCTCGGGTGGGTGGGGTTAAAAGGGTTGGGTCGGCAAGATTTTAATTAGATATGGGGCGGGTGATTTTAGAGCAATAGGATAGTGACACGTGTATTTATTAATATCCTATTAATAAACTAACGGTTGGGGGGCATTTTAAATAACAAAGTAAAATGGCAGGGACTTTAATAACACAAAAGTGAGGGGGGGGGGGGGTTAGATATAGCTTATTTTTAATAGTAGAGGGGTATTTTAGGCCCTTAACCGAATATTTAAACCGTTATAAGAGACTTTTATTTATGTCTTCCACATGCAAACCTCAACACTATCCTCTGAAAATACTCTCAGCGATTCAAAAACTTCTATTGATGTTTGAGGAGGCAAGCTATAACTGTGCATGGAGATCAAGTTGAGTGGAAACAAACTAATGCCTCATTTGGTTGCACTTGATGCAGATCTGAATCTTAATTATTCAAATATCAATCATTAAGTGCGTTTGTTTTTTAAATCTTAATCTTCTATTTAGATTTGAACTATTAAGTCTTTTTTTTAATTATTATTTTACAATCACTTAATATGTCTAATAGATCTATAATAGAGTCTTGATACCATCAATATGTTACACATTCAAGAATTTATGTAAAAATGATATTTAACTATTACTCCTACATTTTTATCACTAACCACCACCATCACCACCACTGCTATCACCTTCCTCCACCTTTACATATAGACTACTACCACCCATTACCATCATCCTCAGCCACAACTAGTATCGCATCCAAGCACAAATGTCAGTTGTCAATTGTTACTATCACTAGCCATAATTTATAATCATCACCACCAACCACCATTACAACAATAGTCACTAATAAGCGTTATATATCACCTATCACTGTTATTAGTCATCACCACCATAAAGAACTACAGTTAACTACTACTATCATCTACCATATACTACTCATAATCACCATCTTCAACCAATACCACCACCAGCTACTACCAAGTCGACACCCACAATTACCATTGTAGCCATCGCCGCCGGAAACTATCATATAAATTTTAAAAATATTTTATTAATATATTATTAGATTCATTAGTACTATTTGATTTGAATTTATACTTATTAATTTTTAAATAAAAATAAATTTTATACATTCAGATGTAGAGTAAACAAACAATCTTAATTATTTAGTATTCAATCTTAATGCACATAATAATATTCAGATTTAAACGTTTTAATCTTAATAAAAACAAATGAGGCCTCCATGTTCTTCTTATTGTAGCATTACTACTTACTAGCCTATGTTTTTCAAAACTAATATCTTTAGTTACACAATATAAAATGCAAAAATGAATATATAAACTTAGGCTTATTCCCTTCATAATAAGGGAGAGAGCATAAACCCAATCCCAAAATCTGACAAAAAATGCCCATTATGTTTCTCATAATGAACGGAAAAGGAAAAATATCTTTTGCGAACTCATAGGATTAATCTTCCAACTTAATCCTCTATAACATCATTCTTAAATCAGGAAATTATGCAAATTATCACACTCTGGCACATTTTAGTAAAGAATATAAACACATAGTTGGACATAAAATCACTATATCCGATGAGAATTAAACTTAAAATCTCATAGTCTCAACAACTTTATCTAGGACTTGGAAGCCACCCAGCTAAGGCCTCGTTTTCATGTGTCAGCACGCCAAAAAAAAAAAGAATACTTTTATGAGACTTTTTACCACGTCATGTTCAAATTAATTTAACATAGTGAATCTATAACATGACATATAGTGCAAATTTATTAAAATATGTCGTCAACCTGTAGTTCGAATGACTAAGTGTAGTTGTTATAATAATGTCAACTAACTGAAGTAGGCCCATAAGACTATTCTGCATGTGATTCGTAAATTGACTTAATAATGCGCCGAATGTTTAATACTAATATTTGTTTAATTTCACCAGACATGATGCGTTAATAATATATATACGTTTATTTATGTAACTAATAGTCTCTCTCTAGAAATTCTCTCTTGGCGTACGATTAGGTGAGCTAACGTGCGCAGTGGTCGGAGATGCCTAGAGGGCGTCCGAAAGCTACCAAAGTAGCTGCTAGACATGCAGCGGAGGTAATCAAAGAAGCTAGGAGTTCGTAGCATAAAGAAAATGGAAAAAAGTAACACTAGACTGAAAACACCTAGCGGTACACCAATTGGGGGTATACGAGTTGCAGAGACGGTACCAGAACAACAACGGATTATGCTACTGCAAACGCCACCTGCAGATGTAGGAGTGGTTATCCAAGGAAAAACCCTAAGCAATCAGCCGCTAACGGAATCCAAAAGAGGGAAAATCCAAATTGCTATACCAAGAGGTGAAGGTTCGAGCAAGAGGAGCTTATCAACCAGAGGAGGAGCAATTGACCTGTCTATTGACCCTGAGGGGTTACAAATTGATGCGAATAAAGCACAATATAAGCTTCCTATTGCACAACCAAGGGAGAAGAGGGACCTGGCAACGCTCTTTAATAGAAAAAAATGGCATCAAGGGTGATGAATCTTACATATATCGCCCCAACCATACAAGATGGAGAGAAGATTGTTGAGCTTAATAAAGAGGAAATTGAGAAAGGCAACGCAAAATGGAGGCAAGCCCTAATCCTATATGTTGTGGGAGAGGATCCGACTATTGCGGCCCTAGAAATATTTATTGTTACAAGATGGAGTTTTTCCTCAAAGCCAAAGGTAGTATACCGTAATGATGGATACTTTGTAGTTCTCTTCAATAGTTTGGAAGATAAAGATGTTGTTCTATGCTCTGGGCTATATAAGATAAATGGCAAACGAATTATCATCGAAGCTCGATCACCTACGTCTTCATAGTGAAGTGTTGCAAATGATCCCTCTATGGGTGAAACTGTCGAACTTGCCACAGAGTTGCTGGGAAAAGGAGACACTAAGCAGAACTGGAAGTGGACTTGGAGTTCCTGTTTATGCTAATGAATGCACAACAAAAGTGGAAAGAATTTCATATGCTCGATTATTAGTGGGAATGGATGTTACTAGTCCCTTACCAAAGATTATTAAGGTCAAAGATCTGACCAGAGATGTTTATGACCAGGAGATAGTATATGACTGGGTACCGGAGTATTGCCATACTTGCTTAGAGGCTGGGCATTCATGCAATCCGATTCCGAATAAGAAGCCACTTGCAGGAAAGCAAAGAGGTGGAGCTACCAAACCAAAGCAAGAGTGGATGAGACGCACATGAAACAATCAAGGGAATGAGGGACAGAATGCCCCATAAACGCAAGGGGAAAAGGCAAAAGGAAAACATATTGAAGGAAAGCAAAATGAGATAGAAGAAACAAACAAAGAATCCAATGATGAAGTTGATCAATCACAAGGAGGCCAATGGAAAATAGTTCGAAACAAGTCAGTTACAAAGGGGAGCTATAATATAGGGCAACGTAATAATTTTGATGAAGTTAAAACTACTCCTATTATTACTAGTAGGGAGAGAGAATCATGTTGAAGGGGTGAATGGATTTGATCCACTGAGTAGACCTAATATATTGCTGGAAGGATAAGGAATGATAAATACCAGAAGAATGAGCGGAGGAAGACAATGGGAGGCTAAAAATGATACACATCTGCTTATTCCCACATGAAGTTACATAGAATGTGAGAGGTCTTAATAAAACCTATAAGCAAAAGGAGTTAAATATGTTTATGAAGAATAATAACATAGTAATGATAGAAATAATAGAGCATAGAGTCAAAGAAAGCAATGCTACAACAATTCTAAGGAAGATAGTGAATGGGTGGAGCTGGTGTCACAACTACAACCACAATAGGAGAGGCAGAATTTGGGTAGTATGGGATCATAATGCCATAAAATTTGATGTTGAGCAGACGACTGAACAATTTATTCATGGAAGAGTCACAGTGTGTAACTTGAGCATGGATTTTCATTTTACAGTTGTGTATGGATTACACACAATAGAAGATAGGAGACGATTGTGGGAAGCTGTAAGGAGCATACAGAGTTCATAGCATGGCCCTTGGCTTTACATGGGTGATTATAATGCAGTATTTCATGTTGAAGATATGAATTATGGAAATCCTGTCACTAAGATAGAAACTAAGGATTTTAGTGACTATCTCTTTGATACTAGAGTGACTGATCAGTGGGGAGAGAGTATACTTGGACAATATATCTACAGCAAAATTGACATAGCACTGGTCAACTCAGAATGATTTATCAAATATCACTACTTGGAGGTTAACATCATGGATCCAAATTTTTCAGACCACTTTCCCCTATGTATCAAGCTTGAAGAAGAACTTCATGGAGGACCTAGGCCTTTTCGATTCCTTAATTGTTTAGCTGAACATGAGAGCTTCCTCCCGGGAGTGGCAGCTGCTGGGAATCAATGAAATAATTGGCTTGGTATGCGTAAAATCTGGCAAAATATTAAAGTAGTTAAACAGGAGATGAAGAAATAAAATCGAGCAGAATTTAATGGGGTAGGGGAAAAAGTGAGTCGGCTAATACAAAAACTAGCAGACCTGCAAACTCAATTGAGAGGACATGGTCATACATTATTTGATCACGGAGGAGCACTAAAATCTGAGCTAGAGAAATCGAGCAATATTGAAGAAAGTATATTCTGTCAGAAAGCTCGAATACAGTGGTTGAAACTAGGAGATTCAAATAATGCTTTTTTCTTTGGTAACATGAAGGATAGGCTGGCACAAAACAAGATCAAGAGTTTAATCAATGCTGAGGGGAATATGGTACAGGATCAATAAGGCATAAAAAGTAAAGTACTGGGGTTCTTTGGGAAGTTACTGGATCTTCTGCTACCCAACTACCAGCTGTAAATCCCGTTATGATGCAACATGGAAGAGTACTGAGTAGAGAACATCAACTAGCCCTCATTGAACCTGTAACTACAGAGGAATTGGACCAAGATCTCAAAGATATTAACGGCCTTAAAGCACCAGGGTGTGATGGCTTCAATGCCTATTTCTTCAAAAAAGCTTGGCCTATGGTAGGGGAAGAAATTACTAATGCAATCTTGGAATTTTTATACATGGTTCATGTGTAAAACTCTCAACTGCACTACTATAACACTGATCCCAAAAGTATAAAATCATCTCTAAAGTACTGACACATAGAATGCAAGATGTAATGAATGATGTTGTTGATCCGAGCCAATCATTCTTTGTTCCAAGGAGAGTGATCACAGACAATATTATAATGAGTCATGAATTAGTAAAGGGATATGGAGTGATCACAGGCAATATTATAATTAATATAGGTTCATGTTGAAGATATATATGAGAAAGGGCTACGACTTAGTTGAGTGGTGTTTTATAGAACAAATCCTCACTTATCTTCACTTTCCTGCTAAATTTGTACAATAGATGATGTCATGTATAAGCTCAGTTTGATATTAAGTCATCATAAATGGGTACCCTACAACCCCTTTCCTTGCCAGAAAAGGATTGAGGCAAGGGGATCCAATGTCTCCCTTCCTGTTTGTGTTAGCCATGAAGTGCCTCACTAGAATCTTGAAGACACTAAAGGCAACCTTATTTCAACTATCACCCTCAGTGTGAAAGACTGAAGATTATACGGTTGAGTTTTGCAGACGACTTACTTTTATTCAGCAGAGGGGATGTAGTATCTGTAAATATGGTGTTTGAATGTTTTCAAAACTTCTCCAAAGCATCCGGTCTAGAGGCAAACATAGAAAAAAACTCCATTTATTTTGGAGGAGTGCATGAGGAAGAGCAGAACAATATAATACATGTGGTGGGTTTTGCAAAAGAAGAGATTCCTTTTAGGTACCTAAGGAGTCCCCTGAGTACTAAAAGGACATCAATATTTATTACAATACAAGCCACTTCTTGATAAGATTATGGGTAGAATCACTTCCTGGACTTCAAAACTATTAAGCTATGCTGGTAGAGCCTAGTTGATCAAATTTGCCCTATTATCGGTACAAATGCTTTGGTCACAAGTATTTATATTGCCAAAGAAAGTGGTGAAGGCAATATAATCACTATGTAGAAGATTTCTTTAGACATGGGGCGCAGACATGTCCAAAAAAGCATTAATAGCATGGGACAAACTATGTTGTCCCAAGACAACAGGAGGACTCAACTTCTTGGATGTGTGAACTTGGAACAAGGATGCCATTTGTAAAATGTTTGGAATCTTTGTCAAAAGAAAGACAAGCTATGGTTCCAATGGATCCATGGCTGCTATACAGAAGATGGAGCTGTTTTGAATGCACGAGAACCATAAGCTTCATGGGCGGTGAGGAAAATATTGAAGGCTAATGAAACTTATACAAATACAGATTACATGGAGGATGATATACAATGCATGCAACATTTCTCTACGAAGGTTATTTATAACAAATTGAGAGGGAGGTTCCTAAGGTTGAATGGAGACGGTTTATATGCAACAATCAAAGGTCACTTAGATGGATTTTTATATTGTATTTGGCTTTAAATAACAGATGACTCACGCGAGAGATAAATGCACAATGGAAGCATCTTGGGGATCTAAGGTGTATGTTATGTCAAGGAGCACCGGAGACCATCGAACATCTATTTTTCGAGTGTACAGTCTCAACTGCTATATAGAAGAAGATTCTGTATTGGCAAGGTTTGGCTAGGCAACCTATGGCATGGCAAGTGGAGAAAGAAAGGGCTATAAAACAGGAGAAAGGAAAAACTGCTAAAGCTTATATTTACAGTATGGCGCTGTTAGCAACTAACTATGCTATATGTATAGAACGGAAGATGATAATGTTCCAAGGAAAGAGAAAAAAATGACGAGTATAGTAAGGCACATTATTCAGGAGGTGTATTGTCGAGCTGCCTCATGTGTTAGGCTATGAAGGAAGATGACTGATTTACCCTTGAATTTGTAGGTAGTATAGCACAACAATAGGGATAGAAGTATTAGAATGATATGAAGATGCAGATTTGGGGTCGTCTGTCCAAACCTGATCTGGTTTTGTTTCGATCTGTTTGTACATATTTACTTTGTAAATAAATAAAAGTTAATTATTAGTGTGTGTGTGTGTGTATATATATATATATATGTGTGTGTGTGTGTGTGTGTGTGCGTGTGTGTGTGTGTGTGACGACATGATTTCTAACCAAGTCGTAACCGACACTCGGTGCCTTAACTTGGGCGAACAAACCATTTTGGATTCTTTATTCTATTTTATTTCTATTTTATACAATTCCTCTCAACGCAATTCGATATGATTTAAAGTAAATACTTTTCTGAATCTTTAAATGAAATAATATTCTGAAAAGAAATTCATTTTGTTATCTTGAATACATTAAAAAATAAATGTAAAGCAAAGTGGACACTCATGACTCTGTTCTGACTCTGTATGTGAAGCCTCTAAGAAATACTGAAATAATAAGACAAAATACTGGAATCAACGAACTCCACGAACTAAAATAGAGCTCACTAAATCTTCCGGTAATGGGAGGAGAATATCCTAACTCGTAGCCTACTTAGCTGCAAAATTTGTGCCTATATTGACATGTGTCAATGTAGGTTCCCATTAAAGATGGAACGAGGCTCTGAAAGAAGGATGTATGCATGATAAAGAAAATTCTAAAAGCTTCTGATAAAGAGTTGAAACATAAAATTATATATCTTTTGTAAAATTCTTCTTCATGTCATTCATGAAAATTCTCTCTTTTCTTTTCTCTTTTTTTCCAAAAAAAATATAATTCAAATAGATAAATATGTAGGCTTTTATGGAACAATCCTTGTAAATTTTCTAAAGCATTTTTTGGGGGGAGTTCCATTGATTCTGACATTCTTTCTGATTCTGATTCTGATTCTGAAAATGTCACCATATGATCGGTATGGTGGATGATCCTAGCTCGATCGCCTGGACCCCATTCCTGTGGTGCCTCACAGTTCAAGGTTCTATCATGCTTGTGTTCTTGTGATTTACCAGGGAACTTCTATCATAGTGCCCGAACCAACGGTACACCCCATTCATGTGGTGCCTCACAGTTCAGGTTCTATCATGCTTGTGTTCTTGTGCCTTACCAGGGAACTTCTATCATAGTGCCCGAACCAACGGTACACTAATTTCCTACTCTGGAACGAGTAGTTTCAGGGTAACATAAACCACTAGAGGCTATGAACCCTTCTTAGAGATCTAAAGAGACTCCCAAAATGTTCTTCTGGGTAATTCTTGAATCATAAAATTTAAAATAATGATATATCTTCATATTTCTCATCAAAACAGTTCCATAAAACCATGGAAAATAAACATATGCAAGTCATGAATGCTTGAGACATGATTTATGGAACAACAGACTATTCCTGATTTATTAACCATGATAATCATCTAAGATCTTTTCTACAATTCTAATAGATAACGCGAGTCCACTCGTTCCATTCAGAGCCCACATTAACACCCTATACAATCTAACAATAACTTATGGCATGATCTTTGTGAGAAGACAATTTTAGTAAAAGCATGGTGTCATTTTTTTTTTGAATACCTTCATTTTTTCCAATCCGATGGGTTCAACTCACCAAAAAAATCTATACATAATTAATTTAAACATCAATACTAGAAGTTCCACGATTTTCAAAATATAGAAACCCTAGGTTTGATTCTTCTCTCTTCTAGGGTTCATTGTTAATCTAAGTTCTTGTAGTAGTTTATAGGAACAAATACCAACCATAAATCTCTCTGACAATTGTGGTTGAAAGCGGTTACGAAACGTACCTTGAATCGTGAAACCCTAGGCTAGTGGAGAGACTTTGTTCTTAAGTTCTTGTTGACAATATAGCAATTTTGACAATATTTTATAATTGATGTTTGGAAGTAGTATTATAACGATAATCGCATTGAAAACTCACCTTAGGTATTATGAGAGCCCTTGGATGACTTAGGAAGAGAGGGGAGATTTAATCTTAAAAGAATGAGGCTATCTTCTCTCTTCTCGTCCCTTTTATTTCAATTTCATGCCTTTGGAGTCACGGTTCGCACCCAGCGCTAGCCCAAACGCCCCAAAAATTTTACTTCTGACTTTGGCATTTTGATTCACGCCTGACGCCTCCCTGGGCACCCAAAACGAAGCCCATTTTTGTGACAGGATAGTCTTCAGTAAAATTCCTATAACTTTTTATAACCCATGGTTGAAGAATGAGGCGATCAAGAAAGTCCTCCCTTAGAAAAAATATCTGAAGATCTTCTCTTTCCTTTTCATTACAAACAAAGCGAAGGCGCTACTTTTAGCCCTTTCAAGAATGAAGGCCCGCGCGACACTCGGCGTTAACAGGAACATCAAAATGATAAACAATTTGAAGTGTAAGAAACTAGACTTCAAGGACTTATTTTGATATATAGCTCAAATCTCAATTCATTATATATTGATAGATATGATCATTTAAATGTAGGTCATGTGCAGCTAAAGTCATTCTTATCCTTTAAACAATTCCAATGGATTCCAATTTACTCCTCTCCTCTAATAACCATCCATTCAACCTTCTAAACATAAGATTTATGTATTTTATGCCTTCATAACTTTTCACACATCTTTGTGTCCAACTTAGAACTTGAGCGATAACATAATACTTAGCAAAAGTTTCCCGGGGCTTCATACCTCCTTATATGAAATTCGTCCTTGAATGTAGAATGAGTCACTTAAAGTTAAAACTCCTATCGTTAGCTCTCTGTCTCTTTTGCCTAGTTTACCTCAAGTGCATAATTTGGCCAACACTTTAAATTTCTTATAATTTCTGTAGTTCCTCCTTTGGAACTAGAGCAATCACAACATTTTCAAATGTCAAATCTCAATCATTTATAGACCATACAACTATCCAACTATAACCCAATATCCAGGCCACTCATTAACACACATAGCTATCAAAAATTGGATAGTATATGATGTTTAGACAAAAGATTAGTAGTTTTGTAGTGCCGTAAAGTTCGGATACAATAAGGACCAAGAGGGGCCAGGATGAGTGAGATAATTGGTCAAATAAGTGGTCAGGTGTGAGGTATTACACGATCTAGGCGATAAAATAAGAAAGTATATCTGAAAGAGAAGGGTTACAAAATAAAAAATGGGCCACTATATGAAATCATGACTAACTAGTGGTATTAAGATATGCGAGTAATGAATCAGGAAGGGGTTCATATACAAAGTATTGAGTCGAGGAAGTCTTGAATATTATGAAAGGATTAAATGCGCGGGGAAGTAAAATTTAAAGATATGTTTATGATACTAGGATAAATCTAGACTAATGGTTAGTACTCAACTGATAGAATATGATGATCCACCAAACTATATAGAGACCAGGTTCTCTATTAATTCCCACAGATTATACTCGCACAACAAAATGTAAATAGCGCAGAGAACTTTTACGTGGAAAATTCCCGGCTCAATGGGATTAAAAACCATGACCTAACCTTGTAGGATTTCAACTTCACTACTGAGTAACTTTAGATTACAACCTATTGTAACCTAGGATTTAACCTCTTAATCCCTCACTAACTTGTAACACTCTATTACAAGCCACTTTGTGATAACTCTATTACAAAGTCTTTACAACTTGACTAACTCTAGCCAAGACACAAACACAAATGTTTATGATTTACAAAAGATCTTCTACAGAAATGCTTCTAAGTAAGCTGGGTAGAAGTTACAAATGAAGAACAAATAATAAAGACTCAACAAACCTAAGGACTTAAGATATATTCAATCTTTCGATATGGTCCTTGGTTATGTTGTTCTTCGTTCTTGATGCCCTTGAGAATCACTTGCAAGATTGACACAGACTTGAGAGAATGCTTGATGAGTTCTTGAATGTGCAAGTGATTTGTTTTTCCTTTGATTGCTGTTAATATCTATTTGTGAAAGAACTTGGATGATGTAATCAAGTTAGGTAAAGAGCATTCCTCATAAGGTTGACTGTTGCACTGTTTCTGCACTGTAGCTTGTGCAGGCGGCAACTTTACAGTTGTGAAAAGTTGACTTGTACGGTCACCTCGGGAACTGGTAGCTATCTGTTCCCTCTGTTGTTCCTTTGACTCGGAAGAGTTGAATTGTGTCCCCAGCTGGAGACTTGTTGACTTGTACAGTCACCTCGGGAACTGGTAGCTACATGTTCCCTATGTTGTTCCTTTGACTCTGAAGAGTTGAACTGTGTTCCCATTGGAGACTTGTTGATCTTTAAGTTCTTAAGGATGTGTATCAGGTTCTTTATCTGGTTCTTGACAGTAAGTTTATTAGATCATCAAAACATAAAACGAAGGTACTTATAACTTATCAATTTCCCTATTTTTGATGATGACAAACTTAAAATGTATAATCCTGCAAAGAGCCACAAAAACTAGATAATGTACCAGGAACCTCACAATGTTCCCCCTAAGTTTGTACTTCCCCCTTAATTTCTTCTTTTTAATCCTCAATATATCTTCCCCATTTTGGAATCATTAAAGAAGTCTAGATGACAAACTTATAATTCAAGTTCCCCCTAAGAACCAGAGTGAACTGTATTCCCCCTGAATTTGTTCCCCATCTTGTTAATCTATTCCCCATCTTGTTCCCCCTTAATTATTTTCCCCCCTTTTGGCATCATAGAAAGATCAGTAACAAGCATTAAGCAAAAAGAAGTCCAGCTTGGTTAACTCGTGCCACATGTGTGCACACAAATAGGACTGAAAACAGAACATAAGAGCAACGCATACACAACAAAATGAGGAAGCTTTCATCAATTTTGGATAATTAAGCAGGGAGCAGTTCAGTTTCCAGACACATCCACAAAATAGAAACAACAAAAAACAAAATTACCAGTCATAAACATCATCAGAACTAAAACAGAGGACAAACACTAAGAAATTGACACTTGGGAAAGGGACACTGTTTAGGGAGCACTCGAAGGGAAATGCCTAGATGGGGAGGCAAGAGTTCGAAGAAGGATGTCCATTCAAGCATTGGCTGACACCTGCTCGTTGAGTAGTCTCTCCTACATGTCCTCAACCTGTTTCCTGAGGTCGGCATTTTCTCTTGTCAGACGGGTAACCTATGTGCTTTGAGAGTGGTTGGAATCAGGTGCCTCCTAAACCTGACTGAGCTAACCTTCGAGAATGACATTCCTTGCCTTCAGCTTCCTCATGTACGGCCCCCACAACACCTTTTTTTTTTAATTTTTCTTTGCCAGCGTCCTGGGAATCACAAATTTTGATCTTCTTGGAGGTACCAAGTTCCTCACTAGCATCAGACTTCCTTTTCATTAATTTTCTTACACTCTTTCTTTCCTCTACAAATTTCCTGGAGATCTTCTCAGCAGACTCCTCAACCATTTTCTCATCATCTTTCTCACCAGATGACTCCCCCTTGGACTTTGGAACAATAAGTTTCATTGAGGACTTACGAACCAAGGGAGCAGGTTCCTATTCTACCTCATCATCCACATTTACGACTAGTGCAGGAGCCACTACCTTCTCATTGACAACTTTTCCATCTTTCACCAATCTCCTCTTCTTCTTTTCCTTTTTTTATTTTTTTAACTTTTCCTTAAGACAGACTCAAATTCTTCCCTTTTTTTGTTGCAACCTCGTGATGGGTCTTAGACGACAACCCTAGGGAAGGTGCTTTTCTACTCCTAGCACTAATAAAGCTCGCCAGAGCCACATTATCATAATCTTCTTCTTCACTATCCTCCTTCTCCTCCTCAGACAAAGATCGCATCTCAGGAACCACACTTGTTAATGGCTTAGCATAGAAATGAGGAGAGGGAGCAAGATCAGTACTGAACTCGGGTTCTTGTGTAGAACCAGGGGTTTTGTCCCAAGTGGAAGCAGAGGTCTACTCTTGGGCGGAGGGATCAGGTCCCTCGATTGGTTCCCCAGTTGTACTGTCAGGTGCCAAAGTTTTTATAGGCACCAGTTCCCTACCCTCGACCTCTGCACCATTTTCTTCCCCCTTGAGACTAAGATACAATCTCATAACCTCCATCTACAGTTCCCTCAGCAGCTATTGACAACATGTTTTCGTTAGCTTCCTATTCTTGTAAATTTTTTTCAGACATGGTGGAGTGTAGTGGGTTGAAGAAGATAGTATTTATTTTTTAGTTTGATGAAGAAAAGAGGTATTTTGGATTCTTTGATGTGAACAGTTATGAAAGTGAATGTGAGAGGAGTTATTTAATAGGGGTGAGGAACCGGTTAGGAATGAGTATTAATTTTGGGTAGTCGGGTCTCTTCAGATCAGACGTTTGGGTTCAAAAAGCGGGAATGAGAGAAACTG
Source organism: Nicotiana undulata (assembly GCA_005239495.1). Classification (NCBI taxonomy): domain Eukaryota; kingdom Viridiplantae; phylum Streptophyta; class Magnoliopsida; order Solanales; family Solanaceae; genus Nicotiana; species Nicotiana undulata. The sequence goes on along the minus strand of ML263134.1, from coordinate 142,661 downwards.
ACAATTTAATGACGTGGCACCATTTCAGAAGTTTAAAAAATTGTGCATGAGAGTACAAAGGAACTACTAACATATGTCAAGGGAATCAGGTTCCCCGACAGATTTTGCAAATGTAAGCCTCAATCCTTTGGCCAACGTCCAATGCATTAGCTGATTGTTTGCTCTGTAATCGTCATGTGTGTCTACCTGTAATAGTATAAGATGAGTTAGACTTTTCCAGAAAACACTTTTTAACTAATTTTACCTGTACATTTCTTTCATAACCAATCATTGAGGGACTAGGTTTTCGGTTGGGTTTTATCAACCCTAGTGCCAGGCGATTTCTTTCAAAATGCTCTCTGCTCAGGGATTTGGTGAATATATCCGCAATTTGATCTTCTATGCTACAGAACTTCATGCATATGTTCCCTTTCTCAACATTGTCTAAGAGAAAGTGATGTCGCATATCAATATATTTTGTTCTCTTGTGTTGAACTAGATTCTTGGCCATGTTGAGTGTACTAGTATTGTCACATAGTAAGGGCACGCACTCAGAGAACACACCAAAATATTCCAGTTGTTGTTTACTCTATAACAGTTGAGCACAAAAAGATGCAGTAACCACATATTCAGCTTCTGCGGTGGAGAGGGACATTGAGTTTTGTTTTTCTTGTACCCCATGAAATCAGACATTAGCCCAGAAAAAGTGCCATGCCAAAAGTGCTTTTCCTATCCACCAGATACCCAGCATAGTCAGCATCAGCATACCCTATTAAGATTAAATTATCACCTGAAGGGTAATAGAGAACCAGGTCATGCGTTCCCTTAAGATATCTCAAAATTCTTTTCGCAACCTTCAGATGAGATTCTTTAGGATTTGATTGGAACCTTGCACGCAGACCCACACTAAATACGATATCTGGTCTGTTGCATAAGTGACCATATGATACCTCTATACATGGTCTGATTTATAGGGGAACCGAGTTCATCCATGTCTAGACAAGTAGCTGTGGCGATGAGAGTCTCCATGATTTTTGATGTCTCCATGTCAAATCTCTTCAGTAGCTTCTTGATGTACTTCTGTTAACTTATCATTGTCCCCCTGGGAGTTTTCTCCACTTGTAAATCTAAGAAAAAATTCAGTTCCCCCATCATACTCATTTCTAACTCACTTCCCATGAGTTTTGCAAATTCTTCACATAGAGTCTCAATTGTTGCTCCAAAGATGATGTCATCTTAGATCTTCACAATGAGCAGGTTCCTCGTTTCTTTAGAAAGAGAGTGTTGTCAATTTTTCCTCTTGTAAATCCATTTTCTAGAAGGAATTTTGACAATCTTTCATATCAAGCAAGGGGAGTCTGCCTTAACATACAAAGCCTTGTCAAGTTTAAAAACGTGCTTCCAAACTCATCAAGTTTGTTTTTTAATACCCACCTGGTTCCTATAACAGTTCTGTCAGCAGGTCGTTGAACCGGGTTCCACACATTGTTCCTCTCAATTTGATGGAGCTTTTCTTGCATAACTGTAATTCAGTCTGCATATTTCAATGTGTAACGACCCGGCCAGTCGTTCCGTGAGATTAGCCATGTTTCCCTTGTTTATTCTTTAAATGTGTTTTTAGCTTAATTATGTTTTGTGGGGTCGGTTGGTTCGGGTTCGGAGTGGTCGTGGTGAGAAATGAGACACTTAGTCTCTTAAGTGGGCCTTATGATTAGAAAAGTCAACCGTAAGTTGACTATTAGGTAAACGACCTCGGAATGTGGATTTTATAGCTCGGATAGCTTCGTTAGGTGATTTGGGACTTAGGAGTGCGTTCGGAATGTTATTTTAAAGCCCAGAGTAGAATTATGATTTAATTAGCGAAATTGAGTTTTTGGCGATTTTCGGTCGGCAATGGAAAATGATCTATCCGGGTCGGAATAGAATTTTGGAAGTTGGAGCAGGTTCGCAATGTCATTTGGGATGTGTATGCAATATTTTAGGTCGTTCGGATGAGGTTTGGTTAATTTCGGCATCGTTGGTGATTTTCAGAAGTTTGAAGATCCTTAGGCTTGAATCATGGGTTTATTTGGTGTTTCGATGTTATTTTGGGTGTTCGAGGGTTTGACTAAGTTCGGGTGATCATTTATGACATGTTGATATATTTGGTTGGGGTCCCGAGGGCCTCAGGATGGTTTTGAGTGGATGACGGGAAGTTTGGAAATTGATTGTGCTGCTGATGTTTCTATTGTTTCAGTCATTTCCGCACATGCGGATTGGGGACCGCAGGTGCGATACCGCAGAAGCGATAAGGGTATCGCAGATGTAGAAATTGGGCTTCAGGAAAAGAACCGCAGATGCAGTTATTTGGACGCATCTGCGGGACCGCAGGTGCGGCGCTTGGTCCGCAGATGCGAGATTGGGCCAATTAATGAGAAACCGCAGATGCGGTAATTTTGACCGCAGAAGCGGTCTGTAGGTGCGTGAATAGGGGCCGCAGGTGCGAAAGTGCTGGGCAGAAGGTATATAGAAGAACCCTTCGCGATTTTCAGTCTTTTCTTCACCATTTGTGTGCGATTTTGGAGCTCCAAGCTGGGAATTCAAGGAGGAATTGAAGGATTTCAGTGAGGCAAGTTAATTGGGTCTTATTTATCGTGCTTGTGATGATTTTTCCACTACCTAATCATGCAATTTGTGTGTGTGTGGGGGGGGGGGGGGGGATTAGGTTGAAGTTAAAGGATTAGGGCTTGAGTTTTTGGAGTGCTTTGATTGGGGATTTGAGGGGCCATTTGAGGTATGATTTCGATGTTCTTGGTATGTATAGACTCGTGAGAGTCTAAGGACTCCAGTTTCGGAACTTTTATTGAATTCCGAGATGTGGGGTCGGGGGTCAGGTTTGGCCAATTTCAGGATTGTTGGTTAATTTTGATAGTTTTCGAATGGGCTTTGTCCCTTTAGCATATATTGATGATATTAATATGGTTTTGGTTAGATTCGGAGCAATTGGAGGCCGAGTCAAGAGGCAAAAGCATCGCGGATTAGTATTTTTGGTCGGTTTGAGGTAAGTAATGACTGTAAATCTTGTCCTGAGGGTATGAAACCCCAGACTTCACATTTTATCACTATTTTGGAGTGGCGCACATGCTAAATGACGAGTGCATGGCGTGCACTGTTTGGGGATTGTGACTTGGTCCGTCCCGTGGCAAATATTAAGTTGCGTATTTGATTCTAAATCATATAATAGTTCATGTTTTAATGTTATTACTATATTGTGGGTTGTACGCCATGTTTGGGGCCTTGTGCCGACCTGTATGAAACCCTTGGGGCTTTTTACTGCTATTTCCTCACTGTATTGATTTATGATTTACACTCAGTCATATCATGTTTAACTGATTTCAAAACTCAGTCTTATTCACACTGTTTTGAGATATAAAATGATATTTTGGGTCGAGTACCTCGTGTTATTGATAGTCCGAGTGGCTTTTTGAGAGGTTTCTGACTGAGTGAGGCTGAGGGACTATGTGGTGAGGATGTTATGGGATGGGGTTGCGCGCCGCAGCATATTACACTATTAATGATATGTGAGAGGCCGAGAGCCTGAGTGATTATGCCACGAGATGGCCTGATATTAGCGCTTGGGCTGTAGGAGCCCCTCCGGAGTCTGTAAACCCCTAGTGAGCGCAGGTACCTACTGAGTGTGTGTGCCGAGTGCCGAGTGATGAGAGATGGGGAGGCATGAGTGACTGTGAGGTAGCCTGAGGGGCTGATACCGAGTGATTGTGAGGCATGTTGAGTGACCGATACGGAGTGATGACACGCCCAAGGGGCAGTTTATGATACGCGTTTTGTCTGAAAGACTATTTATGAACTCTGTCATTTTATATACTGGATCATTTTGATTTCTATAGAAATTGTGAAAAGGTACATTTTCAAAGGATATTTTACTGAAATCGATTTTTAAATGATACAAAATATCGTATCTGTGTTTCTGAAAGAAGAAGAACTGCATTTACTATGTATTGATGACTGTTTTACATGTTTCGTAGCCTTAGACATTATTTACTTTCATTACTACGGATTTGGCGTACTCACATTACTCATGTACCTATGTGCAGATTCAGGTGCGAGAGTGGGGTGAGCTACCTGCCTGACCAGGGATTTTCACGGAGATTTGTGCAAGGTAGCTACCTGCGTCCGCAACTCTGCTCCTCTTTCTTATTTTCTTTAGCAGTTGTACTCCTTAGACTTGATTTGTATTAGAGATTTTTGTGTCGGATTTATGTATTCTCTTAGATGCGCGTGACCCAGTGGCTTCGGGATTTCTTGGCGGTGTTTAGAATTTGACTTATCATCTTTATTTTTAAATGCTTCAACCAGATGTTTATGCAATATTATATTAATGGTAACTGAACAAAGATCATTTTTGTGTTTTAAGTAAGAATATGGGCTGGCCTGGTATTTAGATAGGCGTCATCAGGACCAGGTAGTTTTGGGGTCGTGACACAATGCTTCCTTTATATTGTTGGGCTCTATTTGAGAAAGAAAGGTTGAGAAGGCAAGTGAGTTTCTTGTTTTTGATCTGGTTTGAATTCCTCTTTCCTCATTTGTTTGGCATCCTGATAGGTCCACATAAATCCATATGGAGGAGATCAAGTGGCCTTGAGATGCTAACTTCCTTTTTGTGCTTGAAAGAGGATATGACTTGCTTTCCTTTTACATATGCATCACACGCTCTGTTATCCTTGAAGCTTGACTTGGGCAGACCACGAACCAAGTCCTTCTTGACCAATTTGTTTAGCAGGGTGAAAGTTGCATGGCACAAAATTCTGTGCCATAGCTCAGCATTATCATCAACAACACTCAGACAACTAAGATCCCCATTTTGCAAGGACTCAAAGTTAGCAACATAGATATTTTTGTATCTTTTGGCCACTAACATCACTTCACCAATCAAAATATTTGTGACTGTGCATATTTTAGATACAAATTCCACTTTGTTACCCTTGTCACATATTTGGGAAATACTCAGTAAGCTATACTCCAACCCCTTCACGTAGTACGCATTTTCAATAGAGTGGGAAAGAGACTTCCCGATCTTTCTTACTCCCAGAATGTATCCCTTCTTGCCATTTCCAAAGGGTACACTATCTCCCTGCAGGGCCTTTAGTGAAATAAAATATTTGTACTTCCAGTCATGTGCTTCGAGCAGTCGCTATCCATGTATCACTGTTGACTGCTCCCTTTCACTGTTCCCTGCACAAGGAAATCAAGGGTTAGACTTAGGAACCCAAACAAGTTTGGGTCCCTTGTAATGAGGAAAGGGGTGAATGAGGGATCTTTTGTTCCAAGCAGACATTATACATTTTTTAGGTGAAGGACCAGGTTCCCTAGCATCAGTTACTTTTTCAGCAAAAACTTTGTTTTTCTGTTGGGACTGAATTCTGGCCTTACAATTTCCTTTAAAGTGCCCAGTATTTTCACAGTGAGTGCAAAGCCAATTGTCAGGTACAGTAACGTACTTGCTATGAGGGTTGTAGGGAGTCTTTTCCCTTTGGAACCCGATTCCCTGCCTATTTCCCTCTTTGTTTGTGTACAAGGCAGTGATATCATCAGAGGACCAGGTCCACACACAAACTAGATTTCACTGATCTAAACTCTTTTTCAAGCTTAAGGTGTGTCTCACTTGCAACTTCCTTTCCTTTTTGAGTGTTCATAGGCCTATTTTTCCTTCTTAGTTCCTCAATTTTTTCCTTTAGGTCTGCAACTACTACCAATAGGTCATCTCTCTCGTGCTCTATGTTTGCAATTCTCTCAGTCAAGGTATCTTTTTCCCCTTTTAAACTCTCAATAGTCTCTTTTAGATCAACCACAACCACCACTAGATCATCTCTCTCGTGTTCTATTTCTCCTAGTTGTGGTTCACATATTTTTATCATTAATGAGACTGTGATAAGCATCAATTAAAACATTTTCCAAAGATATAAGCTTCTTTTGAGAGTAGGATTTAAAATTTCTTTGAACACCCAGAAGGTTTACCTCATCATAATCGTCGTCATCTACATCATCATCATATTGCGCCATCAAGGCAAAAATAAAGTCATACTTAGTTGTTTCACTTTCCACTTCCATTATGGAGCTGTCACCTTGCCCATCATCTTCTCCGGATTCGCTGGAAGAGTCTCCCTATGCAGCAAGAGCCTGTTTCACAACGTTGTCAGCGGCGTCTTTTCTTTTGAATCTTTTGTCAGGAACCTGGTTCCTCTCATCTGCCTTTTCAGTGTTGGCTTTGTAATGATCCTGCTTATGAAGAAGACAGTCTTTAATGAAATGTCCAAGCTTTCCACACTTATGACAACAATCATTTCCTTTGAAATTCCTGCTGGAACTTCCTTTCTTTGGAATCCCACCATTTTTTCGAATCATCTTTTGGAATCTTTGAGTGAGATACTCCATGTCGTATTCATCACCACTTGAATCCTTGTTGGCAGCCTTGAGAACCAGGTTCTTCTCCTTCATGGGCTCTCTTCTTTCGATATCCTTGTTTCTCTTCATCTCATAAGTTTTGAGATTTTCAATAAGCTCATCAATAGTCAGCTTTTGCAGGTCTTTGGCTTCAGTGATAGAATTAACCTTACTCTCCCAGGAACCTGGTAGAACACTGAGTATCTTCCGAACATCTTGTTGGTTGGAATGATTTCACCAAGTGAATGAAGCTCGTGGATTATGGAGGTGAAGCGGGTATGCATATCTTGAATGGACTCATCCTCTTTCATTTTAAAGAGTTCATACTCAGTTGTCAACATATCTACTTTGGATTCCTTTACCTAAGTAGTCCCTTCGTGAGCCTTTTAAAGAGCTTCCCAGATTTCCTTGGCAGATTCACATTGAGATACGATTATACTCATCTGGTCCAATACCACACACAAGAATCTTCTTCGCCTTGAAGTTCTTCTCAACAGTTTTTCGGTCAACACCATTGTATTCTTTTCTTGTGTTTGGAACAGCCTTCATAGGGACAAAGGGACCATCACAATCACGTCCTAAATCTCGGAATCTTCAGCCATAATGAAGTCATGCATTCTTGTTTTCCAACAACCATAGTATTGGCCGTTGAATTGGGTCTATAAGTTGATTCTCCTACCTCAAAGTTTGGTGGAGCAACCATGATGAGGATCCGTTCTAGGTGTTAACCTTTTAGAAATAACCTGCTTTGATACCAATTGATAGAATATGATGATCCACAAAACTATATAGAGACGAGGTTCTCTATTAGTTCCCATAGATTATACTCGCACAACAGAATGTAAATAACACAGAGAACTTTTACGTGGAAAATTTCCGACTCAATGGGATTAAAAATCATGACATACCTTTGTAGGATTTCAACTTCACTACTCAGCAACTTTAGATTACAACCTATTGTAACCTAGGATTTAACCTCTTAATCCCTCACTAACTTGTAACACTCTATTACAAGACACTTTGTAATAACTCTATTACAAAGACTTTCCAACTCGACTAACTCTAGCCAAGACACAAACACAAATGTTTATGATTTACAAAAGATCTTCTACAGAAATGCTTCTAAGTAAGCTGGGTAGAAGTTACAAATGAAGAACAAATAACAAAGACTCAACAAACCTAAGGACTTAAGATATATTCAATCTTTCGATATGGTCCTTGGTTATGTTGTTCTTCGTTCTTGATGCCTTTGAGAATCACTTACAAGATTGACACAGACTTGAGAGAATGCTTGATGAGTTCTTGAATATGCAAGTGATTTGTTTTTCCTTTTCTTGATGTTAATATCTCATTTGTGACATCACTTGGATGATGTACTCAAGTTAGGTAAAGAGCATTCCTCATAAAGTTGACTATTGCACTGTTTCTGAACTGTAGCTTGTGCAGGCGGCAACTTTACATTTGTGAAGAGTTGACTTGTACGGTCACCTCGGGAACTGGTAGCTATCTGTTCCCTCTATTGTTCCTTTGACTCGAAAGAGTTGAACTGTGTCCCCAACTGGAGACTAGTTGACTTGTACAGTCGCCTCGGGAACTGATAGCTATCTGTTCCCTCTGTTGTTCCTTTGACTTTGAAGAGTTGAACTGTGTTTCCAATGGAGACTTGTTGATCTTTAAGTTCTTAAGGATGTGTATCAGGTTCCTTCTCTGGTTCTTGACAGTAAGTTTGTTAGATCATCAAAACATAAAATGAAGGTACTTATAACTATCATCAACAAACCTATATGCAAGGTATGTATCAAAAGTAAATGGAGGTCACTTTACTCTAAGAAGATAGATGCATGGAAAAACATATATCCTTACGAGAATGGTGATTGATTACTAGGTTACTGAAGTGAAACATCTGCAATTAAGGAAGAATCCTATGAAGCACAAAGAATAAAGGACAAGTCCAATCCTTTCAAAGGTGAAATGTGATAAGTAAAAACGGTATTAAATAGGCCCAACAAGAAAAGACCCCATCCATCTGAGAAACAAATAGATGGTAAGTACATATAATTGCAATGTTCGTGGTGTCAGAACCATAGAGTCATACTAGAAAGTGAATTAACTTCCTCTTTTATGGATCAAGGCCAAAACCATTTATTGTTGTCTAGCCAACAATCATCGAAGTATATGACAGGTCCAAGTGTGTACACAAATATTAAAGGTGCTTGTATAATATGGGTTAGACAAAAAAGTAAGATAAAGGCACCATGGAAGTTGTAGTAGATTAAAGTGTATCAAGGGATTAAGAGAGCTAGATGAGGAATGCCACATAAAAGGGATATCATGAACGCACATATAGATCAATTCCAACGGATGGAGTTCTTAAAGTGTTAATATCCTGAGAGGTCACAATAACACTAGAGTATTATTCGTTAAAGGGTTATGTGAGTATGCATACAAGTATATAAAATTTTTGGTGCGAAAGCTAAAGAAGAGTATGCTAGTGTGCCTATAAATTATAATGAGTTTGCCTGTATGTATAAGTTTTGATAGTTATTTGTGATTATGTGATGACCCAAAAGGTCATCCTGTGTATATCTAGATAAATCTTTGTTCCAAGGCCTTGAAAGCCTCTGTTAATCTCACCTCAATGTGCGTGCGCAGTCATGGCGCATAGCCGGGAAGCCTTATGTGAAAAAAACTTGATAATAAGTTGAATTTGTAGTAATTAATTGAATACAATTGACTCTGGTCAACATTTTTGGTAAACGGATCCGGACCTGTGATTTGACGGTCCCGGAGGGTCCGTAGAAAAATATGGGACTTGAAAATATGCCCGGAATCGAATTCCGAGGTCCCAAGCCCGAGAAATGAATTTTTAAAGAAACATTGTTTTCTGAATATAATAAAGACTTTTAAAAATGAAATTTGATTTGAAATCTGTGTTACCGGGCCCGTATTGTGGCTCCGGAGCCCGGAACAGGTTTAATATATGTTATGTGACTTATCTATGAAATTTGGTGTAAAACGGACTTGAAATGACGTGTTTCGGATCAAAATCGGAATAATCAAGCTTTATGAGGTTTTAAGGAATTTCTATGAATTTTGGAGTTTAATTCCTTGATATTGATGATATTTTGGTAATGTAAAAGCTTGAATAAGTCCGTATGATGATTTGGGGGTCGTGTGTGTTTTTGGTTTTGAGACCCGAGGGATCGGGTGAGTTTCGGGTAGCTAACAGGGTGTAAAATGCATGAACAATCTGGTTTTTCTTCAACTTGCTGGTGTACAGGTATTTACTATAGCGAATGCACCCAAGGGGATGCGAACGCATAGAGTAAAAGTGGGGTTTGGGGGAGCTGGGTAATTTGTGCTATGCGAACGCACCCAGTGTGTTGCGAACGCGGAGGGTAGGGGTGACTTAGGCTATGCGAACGCACCCTCCAAGGTGAGAACGCGGAGGCTCAGGGTTAGGACCCTATGCGAACGCACAGGGTTAGTGTCCAGGGGAGGGATGGGGGTCATTTACCCTATGCGAACGCGGCCCCTCAACCGCGAACGCATAGGCCAAAGCTTCTAAACCTCCGCAAATGCGGCCTGGGGCCCGCGAACGTACTAAGATATGCGAGCGCGACCCCTCAACCACGAACGCATAGGCCAAATCTTCGACTTATATGTGCCAAAGGGACACTATATAAGATCATGACTAACTAATGGTATTAAGATATGCGAGTAATGAATTAGGAAGGGGTTCATCTACAAAGTATTGAGTCGAGGAAGTCTTGAACATTATGAAAGGACTAAATGCGCAGGGAAAGCATATTTAAATAGATGTTGATGATACTAGGATAAATCTAGACCAATGGTTAGTACTCAGCAAACCTATATGCAAGGTAAGTATCAAAGTAAATGGAGGATACTTTGCTCCAAGAAGATGGATGCATGAAAGAACATATCTCCTTACGAGAATAGTGATTGATTACTAGGTTATTGAAGTGAAGCATCTGCAATTAAGTAAGAATCCTATGAAGCACAACGAAGGGAAAAGAACAATTCCAATCCTTTAAAAGGTGAATTGTGATAAGTAAAAACGGTATGAGATAGGCCCAACAAGAAAAGACCCCGCTAGTGATATTGTCCGCTCTGGGCCTAGGCCCTCACGGATTTAAAATGCGTCACTACGGTCTGAGGCTTGTTAACTTGTAAACCCACCATCTTCCTTGTGTTTTGCCGATGTGGGACTCTGTCAAAAGTCTAGGGTGTTACATTCACCTCCTCTTATGGTGTAACGACCCGACCGATCGTTTTGAGCTCTAACACGTCGTTCGGCAGTTTGAGGCCATGAGTAGCCTCACTTCAGGTATTATGAATTGCATGCATAGTCGGAGTATTAATTCGAGAAGTTCGGAAAGGATTTGGAAAGAGAATTCTCGTTGCGGAAGCTTTAAGTTGAAAGAATTTGACTAAGGGTTGATTTTGAGTAAACGACATCAGAATCAGAATTTGAAGGTTGCATAAGGTTCGCATGATGATTTGGATTTGGGTGTATGTCCAGTTCGGATTTTGGATAATCCGGGAGCGTTTCGGCACCTATGGTGGAAGATTGATTTTGAAAGAATTTCATAAATTTGGGTCGAAGTGCATTTCAGTGTTATCAATATCCGTTTGCGATTCCGAGTTAGGTAATAGCTTCGTATGGTGATTTTGTTATTGGGAGCGCGTCCAGAAGTGGATTTGGAGGTCCGTAGGTCATTTTGTTGTCATTTGGCGGAAGTTAGAATTTGAAGGTCTTAAGAAGTTTGATCGGAAGTGGACTTTTTGATATCAGGGTCAGATTCTGATTCCGGAAGTTGGAGTAGGTCCGTAATGTTGAATGTGACTGGTGTGCAAAACTTGAAGCCAATCGGATGTGATTTGATAGGTTTCGGCATCGAATGTAGAAGTTTGAAGTTCTAACACTCAAAAGGCTTGAATTGGGGTATGATTAATGTTTTCGGCATTGTTTGATGTGATTTGAGGCCTCGAGCAGGTTTGCGTTATGTTTTGGAGCTAGTGAGTGTGATTGGACGGGGTATCGGGGTCCTCGGGTGGATTCCAGGTTGTTAACAAATTGAATTTGGAATTGGAGAAAGAGTTGAAGCACCTGGTGTCTGGTGCAATCGCACCTACGTGAAAAGGGCCGCAAGTGCGAGCCCGCAGGTGCGAAAATGGGGTCGCAAGAGAGACAATTGGATGGAGCTGGGATGGTCGCAGATGCAGGGATGTTCAGCGTCTGCGAGCCCGCAGGTGCGAAGAAAGCTCTGCAGAAGCGGAACATGTTAGGGGGGAGCTGGATCGCAGAAGCGAATTTCGCCGACTTGGAGGGAACCGCACCTGCGATGGAGTTTTCGCAGGTATGGATGGTGTACTGCAGGTGCGGAAAGTCGACTGGGAAGAATGTTTTAAGATCGGGATTTGGCTGTCTCCTATTTCATTTGGTTTGGGCAATTTTGGAGGGTCTCAAGGGGGTATTTTCATCAAGCATCACAAGGTAAGTGATTCCCACTTATTTTAAGTTAAATACATGGTTAGTATAAGGATTTAAATATGAAAATTTGTAGAAATTGTGGTGACCTAGAATTTGGTATTTTTGGAATTTGACCACGAATTTGGACATCGAATTGGGAATAAATTATATATTTGAGTTCGTGGTGTTATGGGTAAAGTTTATCTTCAAAAAAATTCAGAATCCAAGCACGTGGGCTCGAGAGTGATCTTATCGACTTTTCAAGCGGGGTTGGTAAATTTTTTAAATTGAATTATCGTGAGTATTAGAGTATATTGTTATGGGCTTGCACATTTATCTACTAGTTTTGGAGCGTTGTGCATCGGTTAGAAATGTTGGAAAGGCTTGGGAGCCGGCTGTGAAACTTCGGAGCAAGGTAAGCTCCTTTCTAACCTTGTAAGAGGAAAGTAAACACCATAGGTGAAGTAAATTATTATGTTATTCTATTTGTGGGGGCTACGTATGCACGAGGTGATGAGAACCCATACATAGCTACTAAATATGCCTATGTCCGGGTAGTTTTAGGCCTACATCATGCCTTGTTGATATTGTACTCATTTATGTTTATTGTTTGCCTTGAGAAGTAATGGGATTGAATTGCTTACTAAAAGTTTTTAAATGAGTTGAAATTCTTATGAAAATTGGGATCTTAACGGTTTTCATTTGAACTTCGTATTTTGAAAAGAATGGAAGAATACTATAATAACTTAAGAAATCTATGTGTAACCGCATCGTATGTATGATTCGCAAGCGGGGAAATTCTTTACATTTATATTTGACTGCGTCGCATGTATGATTCACGAGCGGGGTAATAGATGCATCTATGATTCATGTCGTTCGACCCTCAGCAGTGCACAGTTTACATTTATGTTGGATCGTGCCGAACGTCCTCAGTGGTATTTGTGTGTGATTACATGTTTTAAGAGAAGGAAGTAATTTAGGCTCTTAAGTCTGGTGAATGCTTGTTCAGTTACATCTTGTTTTGAGTCCTAGGGTGTATACCATGTTTAATTAGAGTTTCATATTATCCTATCGTTGACCCTTAGTAAGTTTTAGTCGACCCCTCGTCACTACCTCTTCGAGGTTAGGCGAGATACTTACTAGCTACGCGTTGTTTTCGTACTCATACTACACTTGTTGTACATTTTGTTGTACATGCACATGTATGACTAGTGGCCTTGTGGGCGAAGAAGCGTGGTTGATACGGGGACTTAGGTGAGCTGCATCGTATGAGACGATCCGCAGCCAGTGGAGTCTCCTTAAGAGTTCTTGTATTTTCTTTTCTGTCCAAATTTTGTATTCCGGACAGTTATTCTATTTTGTTTTACTTCCTAGTAAATTCTCATGCACTCGTGACACCGGGTTCTGGGATGATTAGGGAATATTCAGTATTGAAATTGGAAAACATCATTAGTATTTTGTAAAGTTCATCTTTTACTAGTTAAATTGAAAGAAATTTATGATTTCAAAAATACTAAAAAGAGAATTAAATTAATTATTTAGTGTTGGCTTGCCTGACTGTGGTATCCGGCGCCATCATGACCTTTAACGGATTTTGGGTTGTGACAACATGGTATCAGAGCACTAGGTTCACTTAGGTCTCACGAGTCTAGTAGATCTTGTGGATCGGTACAAAGACGTCTGTACTTATCTTCGAGAGGCTACATGGCTGTTAGGAGCACTTCCCATCTTGATTCCTCATTATGCGATTTGATTCCTTATGGCTTATGCCTTCATTTCCTTCCTATTCAATCTCATGTGACATGAAGCGTTTGTTATAAATTGGAAATCGAGGGATTGTAATGGTACTACATGTATGGTGCAGGATGTTTCTCCCTGCGTATATGATTGGACTATTGTCGTTGCCTTGCAGAAGGTTGTTCTGTTGTTTCAGCTTAGTATCAGTATTACCTAAGGTTTTGAGATTTGGCATCGATTTCTATGACGATTCGTGCGTTACTACTGCACAGTATTTGATGTGATGGTAGAATGCTTGTCTATGTGTCGGGGCAGTGAATGACTTGAAGGAAGGTTTTACTCTGTGCATGATTCAGAGGTTCAGAGCTTTATTTCCAGCGGATGAAAGGCGACCGGGCTATGAGTGTTCAAGTTGGGTGGATGGATTTGTGAGACTTGGTGTTTTGAGCGTGGTGGAATTTTCATCTGTGATGTGGTATCATCGTCCTTGTTGAATGCGTTAAGTTCGCTGGTGTTATGGTCTTCTTCAATTCGCTTTTGGGGCAGGGTATTGCGAAATGGTGTCAGGGAAACGGTTGTCAGAGATTGCGGTGTGTAGTGGTTCAGGATCAAATCACCGTTCCTAGTGTTGATGGCTCGAGAAAGATGATCTCTGGAAAGGTTTAAAGTTGGTAGCGATCTATTGGTTCAAGTGCTACAAAGATAGGTATTGATTTAAGGCAACAACTAGGCAGCGAAGGATGACGAGGGACATGTGGGAGGTGTCTTGCGGTAGTTAAACTTCTAGAAGGCCAGATCTAAGGAGAAAGAGTTGGGTAGTTGCTTAAAGGAGAGGGGTTGACCAAATTGGGAGAGTGTCAGAGTAACATTTGGGTTCTGTGGTAGGATGGATACACGCCTTGAGGAAAGTTTGGAGTGTTACACCCCGTAATATTACGTCGATTTTACGTCATGCAGTATTACATTACGATGATGTTACGCTTCGCAGTATTAAATTACGATGATGTTGCACCCTGTGATATTGTACGTTAAATTGGTCGTAAGGTAATTGACATCAGTCCAAGAAAAATATTATTTGGGGATTATAATGATTGCACTATTTTCAAACAAGTGATAAGTAAATTTGTGGAGGTGAGAGGGTGAGCAAATCAAAGAAAATGAATTTCGTCGAAATTTGACATTTTGGGGTAAAATACGGTCTAAGCTATAATAATCGTTATTTATGGACTAGTGTCATACAAGGTACCACATAATCATGATAGTAAGGTGTATAAGATATGTGAAACGTGAGTAGTATTTTAGTTAAGTGAAAATAATTCTTAATTATGTGGGTAATTGATTAATTACCGAATAACGGGACATTACCTAATTAACTAATAAGTAGGATAAAGATTAAAATTTCCACCCTAACCCCACGTGGAAGCAGGACACATTTTGGACAAATGATTCATGGTCATTTATTATTAGGTGGCAACCTAATGAATTGAATTCAAGACACATTTCATTTCAGGATGTTAATGTCAACCTAGTGTATTCATTTCTAAGATCTTGAATGCAAAGAAACTTTTCATTCTCAAATATTTCAATCAGATTCCAAACCTTATCCTAGCAACGTGACTCTTCAATTCCTACACAAAAAACTCCAACGAGAATTATAAAAATCATAGCAACGTAAACTTTTGAAGTTCTAAAGGAGTGCAGTGCAATCTTTTTCAAGAACACCATACAGATTCTTTTCCTACTCCACGTATTTTAAGGCTAAGTTCTTTCTTCATTTTACATGATCTCATAATTACACAATTTTGGTAATTAGGCATAAAGAAAAATTCATATCCCGCAATTTACGTATATTTTTCTAGTTTTGCAAGTTACAATATTTTCTTTATCGGGACTTCATATTCATTTGAGTACTTCCTTTTCCAGTCAAGAGAGAAGAGAGTTTATATATACAATATTATATTATTTTCATTACCATCGAGCTATAATCGATGGGTAGGCCCCTACTGGAAAACCTCTAATCAGATGGTAAGTTATATGTCGAGCCTACTGTGGTCGAGCGCCTATGAGCGAGCCCAGTTGGTCGAGATACAGAGCCTAGTATGGCCGAGCGCCTATGAGCGATCCTACTATGGCAGATCAGTTATATATATATATATATATATATATATATATATATATATCGAGCCTTATAAGGCCGGACATCTATTTTACTTACTATATTGAGAGAGTTGAGTCAGTATCAACAGGTAAGCACATCTTCAGATTATCTTTGACTCCCAGTTGCTTTCAGCTACTATATTATCAGTTCAGTTTCAGCTTTCAGTATATTGCCTTATATACTCGGTACATTATTTCATACTGACGTCTCTTTTCTGGGGGCGCTGCATTTCATGAGTGCAGGTTCAGACATACAGACGGGTAGACCTCCTCATCAGATGTTGCCCGAGTTCAGCTTGATCGATAAGCTCCATACCTTTCGGAGTTTCCGGGTCTAGAGCTTTACGTACATCTTTGTATATATGTATATATGTTATGAGTAGGTCGTGGCCCTATTCCGATCATAATATATCCATCAGTAGATGCTTGTAGACATATCCTGTCAGTTAATGTAGTATGTTGGGATTGTAGACCTTTTATGTACATTTTGTTGGTTTGTCAGTTGTAGTAGTTATGAAGGCCTTGTCGACCCAGCTTTATATTGAGATTTAGTCAGTATTCGCAATTGTCTTGCAATGTGGCCATGGCCAAAGTATGACATTATATGCTCAGAATTCCTTAGTCGCAAGTTGGTACGCAAGGATAGGTAAGGCACCGGGTGTCGGTCTCGGCCCCTAAGTTCGGGGCGTGACATGTAGCCATTTGGGAATTCATGGTGGACAGTAACTAGGTCCACATAGTTTATTTGGATGCAACATGACTTCGAGTTCAGAATGTATTGTTGGACTTTTAGTTTATGACAATCGGGAAGAAAGAACCTCGGTGGGCCCCAGGGTTATGTAACTGTAGCTTCAAGCTAAGTGGGAGAGCCTTATGATTGGATTGTATGGTTATCTACTTGTAAGTTTTCTGGCTATCCGCATATTGATAGGTTATTACGACTAAGGAAGGAGAACATCAGTTGTAATTTGAGCAAAGGATTTGAGGAATGTGTGCTATAATTGGCCTTATCGATTCATGTTCAGGCTTTGGAAGACTTAGGATTTATGCTTCGTGTAGAGGTGAGTTACAAGGAAGGCGATTCAGTCGGGTGCTTCTTTGAGAGGGTGTCCATGAGCTAGCAGGGCCTTGGAGTTTGTTAATATTCGGGACCGGGTCAGAGCGGGAGGCTCTAACCAAAGGTCCTAGCTGATTTAGAAGTCAAGTGCGGTGCTTAAGAATTTCGAGCCCGTAGTGTGATTAAATATCTAACTTTTGCAATGGGTTATGAAAGGGGTTTGGAGTGTTCCTTGTTATGTGCAGTATGTGGTGCAGCATTGGAGGAATGGGGTAAAGGTGACATCAGATCTATGGGGGGGGGGAATTTATTAGAATGAGTGTACCAGTTGAAGATGCGAGAGTTGCACAAGGAAGGTATGAGATGGTTCGTGGGTTTGAGACAATGTGGTCACGTGAAATGGGGTCACTCATGATGAATGCGGATTGAGTTCGTTATATTGTGAATGAAACCATTATTATTCTAAGGGAAATCCAGAGTAAATTTGAAGCAATTGGTTCGGTTAGCAACGGTTGAAGTTTCATGATGTTGGCGATGATCAGTTCCTTCACCGTGTTAAGGTATGCATATGAAATGTGGCGGTACGAAGGTGAATCGCGAAAGGGGTTATGGAGATCTAGACCACTATTTGGGGATTGTATTTTTTGCGTTATGGGAATTCGGTTGCGCGTTGCAATGGTTCTTCTGAGATGAGCTGAGTAAAAGGTTTCTACACGATTAAGTAATTCTCCCATTAGTAGTTCGGGAGTTATGATGCAATTCTGGTATTCTCGCACATTTTTGTGTTAGGTGCAGTGAACAACATGGGAATTTGAAATGGAAGATCGAAGTTGCGGTTGGCGTAAGCAAAAATGTCACTAACTCGGATGAGCAGGAAATGATTCAGATGTTTAGAGTAAACTCGTATTGTCTTCAGTGTCACCTGAGATCGGTGTTCTATGTAAGGGGCTTTGTGTACTAATTTACGGCTTCTTGATTTGCTTTACAACATTACTGTCGTAGGTGGTATGGAGGTGTAATGCTCTATTGTGCAGTTTGTGGTGTTGTGAGAGCAGGATGGCTCTCGAGATGCAGGTCATTTATTGCACCATGGTTGTGCTTGAGTTTCTTAGCATATGGTGTTATCCGTTTCCCCAGGATTTGTATATTGAACTTCGCGTGCTTATGGTCGATATTCGGGTATTTCGTAGTTACGAGCATTTTAGCTTGGCAAGTATTTTCTTATAGATTGTTTTGCGTGGATCCAGTGGCACGCCTCCACGAATATATTGTTTGGATCGGGTGGCACGCCGCCACGGGTATCATGGTTGGACTAGGTTACAAGCCGCAATGATATCATTGTTGGATCGGGTTGCACGCTGCAACGATATCATGGTTGGATCGGCTTGAACGCTGCAACAATGTGATGTTGAGTGCAGTTCCCTGTACCTAATCTTGTGTGTTTTGTTTCTCAATTTCTGAGGAAGGTTCATAGTATCCTTACGATTGTCTAATTAGCTATGTGGGTTGAGTAGTTCTTTCCAGGGTTCGTTCCCTTATGTATCACATTCGAGTTTGTAGCTAGTTGGCACATTATGGCACTATATGAGACTTTTGGCAGTGCTAGAGGTGGCTTATCGCCTGAGCAACTTGTACTGGGTGAGACGAGATTATTAGGCCTGGGATCAGTGCGATCGGATTTATATGCAGTATATTTGAGAGCAAATATCGTTATTTGGTTCATAATTAGGTAGTGGTTCTTATTAGGAGGATTGGCTCAATGATTTGTTGACACGACAGTTGGTTATGGATTCTTACACATCTTTTCCGTCGTGGCAATATTGCAAGAGTTGGAACAAGACTTATAAGTGTCATGGGGTGTGTTGTGGGCATCGGATTCGTGGAATTGTGGCTATTACTACCAGAGGATGTTATTATGATTAGGTGAACTATGCAGTGCATGGTGTGAATTCACAACATGTATACAATCATGTATTGGTACATCGTGTGGTGATGGGTACAGTGGTTTTATGTTGGAACAGACCTGGTACAGGATTTTCGTTATTGGAATTTGGCTCTAAGGCTTATTAGACTAAATACATAGGAGGAATGGCATGTTTGCTTGACCTGATGTGCTCAAATGGATTGTGGGAGCACATGTAGGTGCACGAGGTGTTAAACAATGATTTGGACAACTCCGGAGTAGTTCCTAGCATGTTCAAGGACGAACGTATGTTTAAGTGGGAGAGAATATAAAAACCCGACCGGTCGTCTTGAGCTCTAGCGCGTCATTCGGCGGTTTGAGGCCACGAGTAGCCTCACTTTAGGTATTATGACTTGTACGCGTGGTCGGATTTTTAATTCGAGAAGTTCGAAGAGGATTTGGAAAGAGAATTCTTGTTGCGGAAGCTTTAAGTTGGAAGAATCTGACTAAGGGTTGATTTTGAGTAAACGACATCGGAATCAGGATTTGGAAACAACCTCTCACCTGCATTAGGTAGGGGTAAGGTCTTGGTACAGACTACCCTCCCTAGACCCTACATGTTGGGATCATACTGGGTTTGTTGTTGTTTGTTGTTGACATTAGAATCAGGATTTGAAGGTTCCAGTAAGTTCGTATGATGATTTTGGAGTTAGGCGTATGTCTAGATCGGGTTTTGGATAGCTCGGGAGTGTTCGGCACCTATGGTGGAAGATTGGCATTTTGAATGAATTTCATAAATTTGGGTCAAAGTGCATTTCAATGTTATAGATGTCGGTTTGAGATTCCCAGTCTGGGAATAGCTCCGTATGATTATTCTAGTATTGGGAGCGCGTCCGGAAGTGGATTTGGAGGTCCGTAGGTCATTATGGAGTCATTTGGTGGAAGTTAGAATTTGAAGGTCTTGAGAAGTTTGACCGGAAGTGGACTTTTTTATATCGGGGTCGGATTTCGATTCCGGAAGTTGGAGTAGGTCTGTAATTTCGAATGTGACTGGTGTGAAAAATTTGAAGGCAATCGGACGTGATTTGATAGGTTTCGGCATTAAATATAGAAGTTTGAAGTTCTAAAGCTCATAAGGCTTGAATTGGGGTATGATTCATGATTTCAGCGTTATTTAATGTGATTTGAGAGCTCGAGCAGGCCCGCATTTTATTTTGGAACTAGTGAGTGTAATTGGACGGGGTCTCGAGGGCCTCGGGTGGATTCCGGGGTATCGGTCCGCGTTATGTTTTGGAACTAGTGAGTGTGATTCGTGTCGTTCGACCCTCGGCAGTGCACAATTTACATTTATGTTGGATCGGGCCGAACGTCCTCGGTGGTATTTGTGTTTGATTATATGTTTTAAGAGAAGCAAGTAATTTTGGTTCTTAAGCCTAGTGAATGCTTGTTCAGTTATATCTTTGTTTTGGGTCCTAGTGTTGTATATCATGTTTAATTAGAGTTTCATATTATCCTATCTTTGACCCTTTGTGAGTGTTGAAGTCGACCCTCGTCACTACCTCTTCGAGGTTAGGCGGGATACTTACTGGGTACGCGTTGTTTTCGTACTTATACTACACTTGGTGTATATTTTGTTGTACATGCACATGTATGACTAGCGGCTTTGTGGGCGCAACAACGTGGTTGATACGGGGACTTAGTGAGCTGCATCGTATGAGACAATCCGCAACCAGCAGAGTCTCCTTCAGAGTTCTTGTATTTTCTTTTCTGTACAAATTTTGTATTCCAGACAGTTATTGTATTTTGTTTCAGTAAATGCTCATGCACTTGTGACACCGAATTCTGGGATGATTAGGGAATATTCAATATTGAAATTGGAAAACATCATTATTATTTTCTAAAGTTCACCTTTCATTAGTTAAATTGAAGGAAATTTATGATTTTAAAAATACTAAAAAGAGGATTAAATTAAATGTTTACTGTTGGCTTGCCTGACAGTAATGTCCGGCGCCATCACGACCTTTAACGTATTTTGGGTCCTGACATATGGACTCAGCGTCCTCGCTGAGGTTTGTCCCACCTCATGAGATTCGCCTAGACTCGGCACTAAGGTTTGCCCCGCCTAAACGAAATTTGCCTAAACTCAGTTGAACTCTGATCCACCATCGACATGGCTGACACAAGAGTGGTTGTGATACCATCTGTAAAAGCCCAGCCCACTATTTATATTGTCCACTCTTGGCCTAGGCCCTCAGGGGTTTAAAACGCGTCACTAGGGTCTAAGGCTTGTTAACTTATACACCCAACATCCTACTTGTGTTTTGCCGGCGTGGGACTCTGTCTAAAGTATGGGGTGTATATACATACATACATACATATATGTTTATTTGAAGTTTCTACAGTCTACACTTTAGTAATATCAATATCCTCGAAAGATTAAAATGCTTGTAAATAATCAAACACATAAATTACAAATTGGTTGACATACCAACTGCTATTAAAATGCTTAAACTGAAAGTACAAGAGAGGGGTGAATTGTCAATTTTTTCTTTTGCATTCTAAGTAGTTGACTAGTTTACCAATTAGTCGACTGAAGATAAGAACAGAATAAAAGTAAAGCAGAAGTAAAGTGTAGGAATTAAAGACACCGGAATTTTTATACTGGTTCGGATTCAGTGAATCCTACGTCCAGTCCCCTTGGGTTGCAAGGGTGATCTCTTTCAGTATTTGAAGTTTCTCAATTACAGGAGAGTTGATGTAGCTTTACACCGACAACTTAGTCACTATGTTACTTCTTTCTTCTTGATACAATGTCTCATTGGTGTTTATCTTTTTTTCTTCTCTCACTAATTACACAACATATCTAAAAAAACTACAATGCCTGTTTGGAGTAGAACAAAAAGAGTGATAGTGGTTCGTTCGAAGTATATCTGTTTCAAGCCTGGTACGGACGTATATATACTTCGTGAGGCCTTCTTGACTCTTGATTGACGTGAATCTTGAGAGATTACATACCCAAGGGAGTTTAACCTTGAAAGGAATCGTAGATTGATTCTTTCAAAGAGTAAGGTGAAGTTTCCGTTGATTTTCCTTGACTTGTGGCCTTGATGGACTTTTCTTCCTCTAAGAAAATCTTTCTGTTATTTGAGTATTCAAAGTTGGATCCCTTGATTCGGGCTTTAACGGTATGCCTTTGATAGAGGATCTCAAGTGCAGAGCTTCACAATCTCATTTTTCTTTAATTTGGGACCTTCCTATAAGCCAATCTACTATCAAATCATTGATTGATTCTTCTTTCGGATTTTTTCTACTTGTTCCTTTTTCGTCTCTAATCATTGATAATTTTCCTTTCCTTTGCTTCTAGAGTTTCCATCATTATCCTTCCTTACATGATTCCGTTGAGAGATCTTTTCATTAATTCTTTTACTTCTGCCATACTTGAATGATAGAGCTTCTTGAGTCCTTTTTTTATCACTCGTGATCTTGCACCATAGTAATATGTTATTTTTTATCATTAAAACTTATATTTAACAATCTTCCACTTTTTGATGATGCCAAAATAACATATAAAAGCAATTTACTTCCTTGTTATAGTTGGTGCTTGTTTTGATGTAGTCGACTTCTAAGTTGACTTCCATAATATGACAATCGACTCCCCCTCAAAAGGTGTTGTTGTTTGTGTTGTGCTTGTAACATCATATGCTGCAGTCGACTCCCTCTCAACAAGTGTTTCTATTTGACCTGCACTATATAATTAACCTTTCCTCCCCCTTTTTGACATCAGCATAGAGGGGATATTCACATGTATAGAATAAAATAAACAAATACAAGAAATTTAGGCAAATATAAGCAAATATAGGCAATTATAAGCATGCATGGTTTAGCAAAAAAAAAACATCCAACGATTGGTCATCCCGTCCAAAACAACAAAAAAATTGCCTAAAAAGTGAGAGTGTTGCAAATCGCCTCTTTCTGACGATCAAAGCTAGCATTTGCTGAAACTGTCACCCCATGGATCATCAGATATGGATGCTAAACAGATATGCCAATATAAATTTTCAATTCCATCAAGAATATAAACATTTCCATACCTTTTCCCTGGAAGTATTGTTTTACCTGACTCATCTTCAATGGCACATCCTGTTTTCTTGAGTTTGACTTCTTACCCTGATCACATAGCTGGCTCAAACTCAAGAGATTATAGTTGAGTCCATCTACAAGATATACTTCAGTAATATCACAATTGTTGCGGAATGGAACTGTATTGGTGCCAACTATTTTTCATTTGAATCATCACAAAATCTGACACTTCCTCTATTTATTTTAGTAACTTCTTTGAACAGATTTTTGTTACCCGTCATGTGACTGAAACACACACTGTCTAAATACCATTTTCCCTTGCGACTATTTTTGTGGTGTTTCTCTCTTGTTTCACCTCGTGCCACGAAGGTTTTCATTATCTTCTTTGCTTTCATCATCTGATGTGTCTTTATCAGTCCAACAACCAGAATATTTGTTCATATCATTTTCTAAGATAGTCATGAAGCACATGTTTGCTATTTCCTCATGTTCTGAGTTGTCTTCATCACTCCAACTTCCAAAGGATTTATTTATGTTGAATCCTCTAGAGGCTTTTATTTTAAGTTCAGGGCATTCATCTTGAACATGGCCATACCTTGCGCATTCAAAGCATTTCCCATCATTTTTGTCCTGCTCATTATGTTGCCTAGTTCATCTGGATGACATCCTTCCTTTTTTTTTGTATTTCTACATCTTCTCATCAATCCATTCATGTTTCTTGATACCATGGCAATTTATTCTTCAAGAGCTTCTGGATCATCATCAATAACATCTTCAGGTCTTCAATTGTAGTTTTGAAGGCAAATGTTTCCTTCCTTTCTTTCTGATTTGTTTTCTTGAGATGAGTTTTCTCAAATGCTATAAGATCTCCTCGTAGTTCATTATATGAAAGTTTGTTTAGATATTGATATTAGAGTGCCACTACTTTTGTCTTCCATGTTGTAGGCAAACTCCTCAGGATTTTCGAACTTGATCACCACTTGAGTAAGGTTTACCAAAGGCTTTAAGATCGCCAATGATTTTGCTAAATCTTGCAAATATTTCTTTAATGGATTCTTCTTTGTTCATCTGGAAGAGTTCATAATCATGAACCAACATGTTTATCCGAGTTTCTTTCACTTTGCTAATTCCTTCATAAGTAACTTCCAGTTTGTCCCACATTTCTTTGGCAGTGTCATATTTTGAAATTTTCTCATACTCTTCTCCATTTATAACATTATAGAGCACGTTTCGTTCCTTAGCATTAACTTGAACAAGAACCATTTGCTCGTTTGTGTATTCATCTATATCTTCAGGATCAACCGGTGGTTGAGTTGTTGCTGGCAGTGGAAAGTACCCCTTTTTATGACACACTATGGTTTAACATCATAGGATTTTGCATAAATTTCCATGCGTACTTTTCAATGGGAGAAATGTTGTCCATCGAAGTATGGTGGCCTTACTTGCAATATCCCTTCTTGAAAGAGTGCTCCAATTATTACTTGGTTTGACGTGATCTTTTCTTACTAATTGTTAAGTAAAAGATAAAAAATGTGAGACCTGCTCTGATACCAATTGAAAGTACAAGAGTGGGGGGGGGGGGGGGGGAT